>SNQJ01S0071595.1:30370-68627 GCA_010110895.2 Picea sitchensis | reverse complement strand
AGTACTTGTTCTGAGGTTTTTCTATGCTATATTGATATTTGGTTCTTAACAACAACCAATAGGGAAACAATGCAATAATGCTAGGGTGATGGGATCAAGGGAGGTTTGGAGTGATGCGCAATAAATGCACATCGCTTCCTTACCTGGCCTTATTCAATTTCATGTACGAGCCAGCCCACTAACATATCATCCACCATTAAAATCAAACCATAACCAATGCATAATTCAATGCAATATCCATCTTAAAGATATGATATGATATCAATTGCATAGTACGCCACCAGAGATATATATGTTAACCTTATGCTATAACTCGAACAATAATCATATATCGACGTTAATATATGTGCCTCCATTCAACTTTTAATAAAAATTGCATAGTCCTTTAACCAAACACATAGTATAATAGCTAGGTCCACCATTGTCACAAAGGTTTATACATAATCCTTTTTCCATATATTTAGAACTTTTCCACAATTTTTTCCTTTTGTTTTGATCAAGTTTCCATTTTATTGATTTTTTTCATAGATATATATGGATAAGTAATCAATGCATGAATTAGTAATCAAGTTTATAACATACATAAAAAATCACCTGTAACCAACATGATCCTCATACCCATGGAACTGTTCTATATCGCAAGTAAATACCAGCAACATTTAACAATAATGCCTCGACCACCCATTTATCACATCAAATGAAACCAAGACTGCATCATAAAAAAAATCAGGACTGTGTAGGCAACATCATAACAACATCAACATATGAGCATAACATGTCTATCCTTGGTCCTCTAGTCTACAATGGGGTCCCACCTACTAGTATTACATTATTATCATAATTAAATAATAGCGCTTTAGCAATCCTTTGCGGGCATAATTCATCATTGTGATTTTAATCGTCGACAAGAACCACATGCTTTCCATACACCAACTCATAGGGAGTGAATCTTGTAGTGTTCCTCCAGGTGGTTCTGTAGGCCCACAAGGCTTCTGAAATATTGTTAACCCAGTCCTTATGATGGTATTGAACCATCTTGGTCAAGATGGCCTCCAACACTCTATTAGTGGCTTCTACCTTCTTATTTTCCTGAGGGTGGTATGGGGTAGACATCCAGTGCTTGATCTTGAACTGATCAGTAATGGACCAAATAAGTCAAGAAGTGAACTGGGTCCCTTGGTTGGTGACGATATCTCGTAGAACCCTGTAGCGGATGAAAATTTATTCATATAAGAAGTTAGCCAGTACTTCCTCTATAGCCTTCAAAGATGCTTTAGCTTCAACCCATTTGGATACATAGTCAATGTGCACCAATATGTGCACCTTCTACTTTGATGGTGGGTTGATGGGCCCCACAAATTTGAGGGCCCACTTCTCAAAGTTCTCTATCTGGATCTAAGGATGGAGAGGCATCTCATCTGATTTCACTGGTCATCCCATCCTATGACACTTGTTGCAACTCTTGACATATTTGTTGGCATCTTGGAAGATAGTAGGCCAATAATACCAAAGGTGCAGTATATTATTTGCAGTTCTTTTATCTGCAAAGTTCCCTCCACAAGGTTCATAATGACATTATTTCATAATGTCATAGGTTTCATCTTCTCGAACACAACGCCGAACAACATGATCTTTCCTAGTACAAAATAGATATGTGTCAATCCAGGAATACGTGATGTTCTATCAGATGACCCTTTGGCATTCTCTCGGTGAAATATGTTATGGAAGCCTACCTATGGCCAAGTAGTTAGTAATATCTACAAACAATGGTGTGTTAGTGGATAGAGAAAACAAGTGTTCATCTAGGAAAGTGTCTTCCATAGGGATGGCTTCTCCTTCATTGGTGAGCCTAGAGAGGAACTTAGCAACTACATTCTCCCTCCTTGGTTTATCAATAATTGAAATGTCAAAATCATGTAATAAAAGAAACCACTTGATCACCCTACGATTAATGATGGGATTATTCATGAGGTAGCAAATGGAAAAAATTTCGGTGCACACAAAGATAGAGTAGCCTGTGATATAATGGTGAAACTTATTAATGGAATATATGACAACAAGAAAATATTTTTCAGCTACCGTATAATTATTTTCAATAACGGTGATATTCTTATTGACGTAATAGATAACATATGGTCATTGCTCCTATTTTTTCCCCAGAATAACCCCAATGGTTGTATTCTAGGAATTTGTAGAAATATGGAAAGGTAAGGACCAATTTGGACCAAATGAAAGTTGGTTGTGGCATAAAAGAATGGGCCATATGAACTTTCAAAACTTGGTAAAAATAAATATCAATCATGCAGTAAGAGATATGCCACAGATAAAAAAATATTCAAACATGGTCTGTAAGCAGTTCCAGCATGGAAAACAATCAAGGCCGAGCTTCAAGAAAAAGGAATATGCAACATTGAAGCCATTGGAACTTGTTCATACAGATCTTTGTGGACCAACAAGAACAAAAATCTTTCAAGGATAAATCTACTTTATGTTACTCATTGACGGTTATACAAGAATGACTTGGGTTACATTTCTCAAAAATAAATCTGAGGCATTTGAAAAATTTAAAGCATTTAAAGATTTAGTTGATAATGAGCGAATGAACGCAAGCTATGAACGCAAGCGAGTGGGAAAGTGCAGTTTTCAGCAGTCAAGATCCCTTGTGCAGTTCAATGTAGTGTTATCTCCAAGCACAGTTGGAGGTATCCCATAGTTGGCAGGAGGATAAATCTTTGGCAGGTGTGCTAAAATAGTTGGCACGCCCAGATCACAGATCACGATCATATCAATGACTGCCAATCATTTCGGTGCCACAAGCTGTGCAGGCATTAAAATCCAAAGGCGGGCCGAAATCAAAACCACGATATTGCGAGGAGGCTACATGGTGGAAGAGGGTGCATTTCGGGCCCGAAAGCGGTGTGGGTCCAAACTGCTTTCGACGACCACAAAATCATGTGCGCATATGATGCCTTATCCAACAGTGATAGGTGGTCACCCACTAGTCGTCTAGTCGCGCTCCAATCCCGAGGAGGCTTCAGTTAATGAAAAAGGACCAGTAGCTAAAACCTCAACTCAATCCATAAATAGGAAACTTGGAAGCTATGGATGAGGAGAAAAAACTATCAACCCGAGGTGCCAGGATGGACGGTTTCTTTTTGCAGGCCCATACTGATATGATCTTGTGTCTGACAGGAGGAAACATGCACATCCTGATAGAAGGATGCACATACATAAATCCTTGAATGGGATGGCTAGATCACACTCTTGGCAGTTTTGGACTGATCTGAGTATAAATAGATCAGTTCAAGATTTTGTTATGGTTGTCGAATGGTTGAGCAGAGCTCCCTATTTTGTAATATTTTGATACCAAAGATGTTATCTGGTTATGTATGAGACTTGAGACTTTCTCATTAATAGAAGTCAGTTTCTTTCATCATCTTGTTTAATCTATGTTTAAACACTTGTGCATCGAGGATACAGATGAGGGTTGTAGTTGTATTGTAATGTAGGTTTGATTATAGTACTGTTGTGACTTGTTTTAGTATTTTCTTTTGTTTCCTTATTTTCTCTTAAGCTAAAATGCTCGTGCATGGATGATCTAGACGAGTTGTTGTAGGAGCATGGTAATGGAGGTTTGATTATTATGCTTCTGTGACATATTTCAATGTTTGAAACTTGAGTTCAAGAGTGTTATTGTGCCTGCATTTTTCTTCACCAAGTTGCTTGAAGGCTGGATGCTCATGGCAGACTTGTCCACCTTTCTCACTAAGTCTTCCTTCTTCTCACATTTATCCTTAAACCACTGATTGAAGTTAATGAGGACATCATTTCCCTATGCATTTCTTGTCTAGTTTCTGTGTTACAACATTATTGTACTGAGTTTTGTCCATTTGACCTCCACTCATAAACCTACCTCCATAAACATTTTGATGGGTACTGGGCTTATCCTCTTGCAATATGAGGGTGAATATTAGTGCTAACATTCTTGCAATCTCTCCCGGGGAATGAATTGAAGACATTTCCCTGGGATTGAATGAAAAATAATTTCTGATTCTGAAGGTGCACCAGAAATCAGTACCTTGAAAATTGGAACTTGCACCTAGCGACTCCACTGTTTCAGTTGTGGATCCTAAAGGAAGACACACAAGGTATACTTTGCAGTTACCTTTGGAAACACTTGAAATTGACCCAAAAAAGATTATCAAGAAAGGAAAGACTTTTCAAGAATGGATTTCAGCTGTTGTACCAGGTAATTCTGGTAATTTACAAACTTCTTCTTTTAAAGCTCCAACATCTGCATCAAATTCTCCTTTTCTACCATCTGTTGGAGTTTCTAGAAGTCTAGATTTTGAAATATTTCTTGTTTAACTCCCCCCTTCTAGTCTCCATTTAGAAGGAGAAAGTTTTGAAACTCCTGTTTCCCCTGATATTGTAAAGTGGTTTAGACCCAAGAGCTTAAAATATTTTCCCACTTTGGGTTTTCTTACTCCTCCTATCAAAGTTGTTGTATCTAAAGAGGGGGGAAATTATTTTCCCTTGAAACCCATATCATTCTCCTCAACACTCAATTGTTTCTTCTTTCCCCTAGAAACACATCTGCAATCCTACCTGTCTAAACTCCATCTCCCCCTTGTTCTCCTACAGTTCACATCCCAATGGCAGGTGCTAATCCTCCTAGAAACAAAATGGATGCCATAGTGGATGTTATGTATGCCCCTCTTGTTCTACCTCAGCCTATGAATGCTCTCCCAACTGGAGACTACCTTAAGTACATGCCCAAGTTCACAGGGGAGGAAGACATAACTGCAGAAGAAAACCTTTCATCTTTTTACAATTATGCAGATAATCTTAACATTGAAAATGAAGATGTGTGGATGAGATTTTTTGTACAGAGCCTTGATGGTGAAGCTAGGAAATGGTTTAGGGGCTTGAATCTTAGATCTATTGCTGGGATTGAAGCTATGGATGATTCATTCTTGAGGCATTGGGGGGATAAAAAATGTTTTCTTTATTATATTACAGAATTTGGGTCACTTAAGAGGAAAGGGGGGGAATTTGTTTCAGACTTCTAAAAAAGATTTAATAAGATGTACAATAATATTCCCACTGAAATAAAGCCTACATAAACCTCAGCCAAGATTACATATGCTAGTGATTTTGACCCTGAGTTTTGCCTCCTGTTGAGAGAAAGATGAGCTACCTCTTTAGCTCATATGCAAGATGCAACCCTTGAAGTAGAGTCTAATATATTGGCAATTGACAAACTTAGGAGTAAATATGATAGAGATAGAAGAAAATATAGGGCTGAAGCTTCAACCTCTGATTCCTCTACTTCCCACCCTCGAGTAGATGAATTGAAAAAACTAGTAAAATCACTTTCTGCAGAAATGGAGAAATTAAAATTTGAAGGAAATAAGAGCTATAGGAACCCCTAGAATGATGATAATAGGGGTAATTTAAGAAGACCCAATAATTCCCCTCAGATTATCCAAAGAGATCAAAGAAATAGAGATAGCGATGATAAAAGTATCCAAGCCCCTCTCCAAAATAACCTATTTACTGATGAAGAAGGAGAGGAAGAAGATGCAGATCCTAAAATCCATTGTCTTGGTAACACCTCTTCATCTCCTCATTTAACGCAATATGCATATGAAGAGTCTCTCATGGGTAGGCAACTAAATGAGCTGAGCAAAGGGGAAAGGACTAGTGGCAATCCAAATCAATGCAACCTGAGGTCAAAGAAGAAAGAGGGAAATCTTGACATTCCTGATCAGCCTACTAAAGTAGAGAATCCTGCTAAGTGTGTGGTAACTAGAAGAAAAGAAAAAGAGCCACTAAATCCCCAGGCAGTGGTTAAGATCCCTACCCCATAAGTTAAGGAGATTCTGAAGCCTCCCTCCTCTTTTAGCTTTGAGAATGAGATTCAAAAGATTAAAATACTTGTACCCTTTTTGTAGCTAGTTAAGAATGAGGATCTCAAAGGGTACCTTTCCAAAATGATGCATCCTAAACCTTCATCTTGTCCCACAGATTTAGTCAACCTCCAAGATGAAAAACCAACTGTCATACTGGGACATTTGGTAGAGGATAGGGATGAATCCTCCCCTCCTTTCTATACATCATTGAACATTCATGATAAATCGTTGCACAATTTCTTGATGGATTTAAGGGCATCTCATAATATCATGCCTAAGACTATCATGGATGAGCTTGGGTTGGAGGTTACAAAGACTTACCATGACCTGTACTCATTTGATTCTAGGAAGGTGAAGTTTCTTGGGGTTATTAAATCCCTGGATGTTTCCTTGTTCCAATTTCCAATGAAAAGTGTGGTCATGGATATTGTAGTGGCTGATGTTCCCCCTAAGTTTGGGATGATTTTGTCTAGATATTGGATCAAAAGACCAGGGGGAATTTGTAGATGGATATTTCATATGCCACCATTCCTGTGTTTTTTTTTTTGGGGGGGGCATAGAATGATTTATAGGGAAGCACAACTTTCTTACATTATCAATGATGAAGCAAATCCTACCAACCACCCTATTTTTGCAGTTGATACTGATCTAGGAACCAATATTTTACAACTCGCTAATGCTCCTCAAACACCTATTGAAATCAGAAAGAAACCTATTACTTCTTGTGAAAATCCTCCTCCAAATACCTCTGTTTGGAAGATGTTTTTTGATGGAGCCTCTTCTAGGGAGAGTGTTGGTGTTGGGGTAGTCTTTATTTCCCTTGCCCAAGAGACCATATCTCTATCTTACAAACTGGAATTTGAAACAAAAAACATTGTGGAAGAATGTGAGGCTCTTGTTTTGGGTTTGAGGGCAGCTAAAGACATGAAGATGGAAGAGCTAGCGGTGTTTGGAGATGCTGAGTTGATTATTCATGAAGTCAAAAATATGTATCAAGATAAGCACCCCAGGTTGAGGGCCTATAGAAATGAAGTCTGGGATCTTGTTGATAGTTTCTTCCAGGATTTTAATATCTTATTTGTTCCAAGAGAGGAGAACACTTTGGCAGATTCCTTGGTTGTTTCCGCAAGTAAGTTCAGGGTTCCTTTTCCCCCCAAACTCAAGTATGATGTGGAAGTAAAGTATAGACCTTCTATTCCTGACAATGTCAAACATTGAAAGGTTTTTGAGGATGATCTTGAGATAAAAAGATTTCTTGAGATTGTGGGTGAATTTCTTGCTTTACATATTGTTCAAGATCAGGATACTGAAGAAAGCCCTCATGCTGATATTTTTCTGAATAAAATCGCAGACCATCATATTGTTCAGTTACCCAGTAACCATATTCCAAAAGGACTTGTCCTCTTGGAGATATTGTTTGATATAAATAATGTTGTTGTAAATATTAAAGGTTCAACTGAAGATTATGAGGTGACTAAATGCAATTTAGGAACAAAAGAGGATCCAAAGTATGTCAAATTGTCTAGAAGTTTGTCAAAGGAACAAAGGGTTGAGTATGTCAATATTTTGAAGGAGTTTGTTGATGTCAATATTTTGAAGGAGTTTGTTTATGTGCTTGCCTGTAAATATGAATATTTAAGAACATATGACACCAACATCATTGAACATAACATACCTTTGAAAGAGGAGACTAAGCATTTTAGGAAGAAACTCAGACAAATAAATCCCATGTTGCTGCCTATTAAGGGTAAAGAAGTGAAAAAGTTGTTGGATGCCCAAATCATCATTCCTTTGAGATATTTAGAATGGGTGGTTAATTTGGTGCCTGTGAGGAAGAAAAATGGGGAAATCAAGTTATGTGTTGATTTCAGGAATTTGAACAGAATCTCCAAAAAATATAACTACCCCTTGCCAAAGATGGAGCACATTTTGCAGAGAGTGACTGGTTCATCTAGGATGTCTATGATTGATGGATTCTCTGGCTACAATTAGATCTCTTTCCTTCCTGAAGATAGAGAGAAGAAAACCTTCACTACTCCTTGGGGCACATTCATGTATGCTAAAATTCCCTTTGGATTGATGAATGCAAGAGAAACCTTCCAGCGAGACATGTGCATTGTCTTTATTGGGGAGAAAGACAAATTTGTAGTCATCTATCTGGATGACATTATAGTGTTCTCAAAATCTGAAAAAGAGCATTGTCATCATCTGGAGAAGGTCTTCCTGAAGTGCAGAAGGTTTGGTCTCTCTCTCAATCCTAAAAAATATTTGTTTTCTATGAAGGAAGGAAAATTATTGGGGAATATTGTGTCAGTAGAAGGGGTAAGAGTTGATCCAAGCAGAGTGGATGCCATCTAGACCTAATATATTCCCATATCTAAGAAAGAGGTTCAGTCTTTCTTGGGTAAAATCAAATTTCTAAGAAGGTTCATCTCTAATTTCGTTGAGTTGGTTAAGCACATTACAACCGTGCTTAGAAAAGGAAGCGAGGTGAAATGGACTATTGAGTCCATAAATTATTTTGACCAAATCAAAGGGGCTTTGATTGAAGCACTTGTTCTCATCAACCCTGACTATTCTAAGGAATTTATGATATTTTTTTTTGCCTCATTTGACACATTGGTTGTTGTTTTTATAAAGAGAAATGCAGAGGGGTTAGAGCAGCCTATCTCCTTTTTCAACAGGGCCTTGAGGGATGCAGAAATGAGATATGATATCATGGAGAAGTAGGGTTATTCTTTGGTCAAATCCCTCAAGGATTTCAGAGTATATTTTTTGCATTCAAAGATCGTTGCATATGTTCCCTCAACATCAGTTAAAGAGATATTGATCCAACCTGATATAGATGGGAAGAGAAGCAAATGGATTGCTAAAATTCTGGAGTTTGACCTTGAAATAAAGCCCACTAAATTGGTGAAAGGATAAGGTTTGGCCAGGTTAATGGCTGAATCAAATTGCAAATCGTTGGGGGTTAATTTCATAAACTTAGAAAATCAACAAGATGAGATTGTTGATAAAGACTCTCATGTCAGCCTCAACTTGGCATAATGCACCTGGTATAAATACATCATATATTTTATGTAGAAGTTGTGGTCTCCTGATGGCTTGGACAAGAACAAGGTGAGATATTTGAAACCCAAAGCAATAAAATATTGTCTCATTGATCAAGTTTTGTATTGGAAAGATCCTCTAGGATTTCTTTTGAGGTGTCTGGATCCACAGGAGGCCCAAAGGGTCATAATTGATTTTCATGACAGCTTGTGTGGGGGCCATCATTTTTGGAGGACCATAACTTATAAGATCCTTAGAGATGGGTATTTATGGCCCAACCTTTTTATTGATGTTTGTGCAAAGATTAGATCTTGTGTCAAATGTCAAAGGTTTTTTGGAAAGCAACAACTCAAATATTTTCCTTTGAAACCTGTATTGGTTTCTGGATCTTTTCAACAGTGGGGTCTTGAATTCATTGGAGAAATCCACCCAGCCTCAAGTGGTCAACACAGGTGGATTTTGACTGCCACTGATTATTTCACCAAATGGATAGAATCCATCCCTACAAGGAGTGCCTCCCACAAGGTAATCATTAGCTTCCTTGAAGATATCATGGCCATATTTGGTTGTCCGATCAGGATTGTTACTGACAATGATGCCTCCTTCAAAGATGAACCATTAATCAAGTTCTGTGATCTGTATGGGATTACAATAATCCATTATACTCCTTACTACCCCCAAGGAAATGGTTTATCAGAGTCCTATAACAAGAGCCTCATAAAGATCATCATGAAATTGTTAGAAGACAATAAGAAAGCATGGGACTCAAAGCTGAAATTTGCATTATGGGCTGACAGAGTTACAACAAAGAGGTCACTAGGTGTTTCCCCTTTTAAGCTTGTATATGGGATTGAGGTTATTTTTCCTACTCAGTTTTCATTTCCTGTGGAAAAATTCCTCCAGGACTACCAATGAGAACTTGATGCTATGGTCAGGAGGATACCGCAGCTGGTATAAGTACAACAAGCCAGGGAGAAAACACTTGATAAAGCTCAGGATCACCAGCATAAAATAAAATGAGCCTTTGACAAGAGGGCAAGTAAGGAAGGTTTTCAGCTGGGGGATCTGGTGCTCAAATGGGATGCCCCCAAGAAAGACAAAGGAAAACATGGAAAATTCAAAGCCTTATGGATTGGTCCTTTCAATATTTCTGAGGTATTTTCAAATAACACCTATAAGTTGCAGAGCTTGGAGGATTCCAAATTTTTTGGTGACCATATCAACGGGCACTTTCTAAATTTTTTTTTTCTTAAGCCATGATTGGATTTCCACCATTGTAATTACCACTTCCTTTTTATTTTCTGTTTGAATAAGAGACTCCATTACCCAAAGTCTAAGGCACTAAAACTGTGCATTCTTGGCATCTTGCAGGGAGCATGCCATCCCATGTGGAGCCTATTAGCACTAGGAGTCACCTTTAGATTGCATGGAAGGCAAGACCAATACCCATCAAGTTGTAAGCGAATATAAGTGTGTTTAAAAGGTGAAATGGAAAAGGACTCGAGTGATAATGTTCTAACTCAGATAACAGGGCTAGCATGCACCAACAATTAAGGTCTTGGATAATTTCAATCAGTAGTTTGGGAGTAAGTATGAATAGAGGGAAGACTTGAATGAGAGAAGTGTAGGGGCTGCTGTAAACATCAGGTCCACAAAAGCCTAAGGAGGAAAGTTTCTTAACACAAGATCTGCTTGAACTAAGAAACTAAGGAAGCTAAATAAAAATCATGATAACATAATGATCAAACATCCATCATAACATCACCATAATCATTCATGTGAATCATTCAAAGCATGAACATTTAGCATCAAAAGCAAATAGACTGAAAAAGAAGTTGATTTCTATTAGTCAAAAATTCCTAAGTCCAGTAAATCACTAGATCACAGTTACTTCATCAAAATATTACAGTATAAGGGAGCCTAGCTCAACCATCCGAACCTACTAAAGAAAATGATCTATCTATTTATAACAAAAGGGAGGCAACAGTTGGAGGTACGAGCTGGCCTCCTTCCCTTGAAAAACTCTAAACATTTATTTGATCTAACAACTTATCTAACCACCTATGCTATAAAATAGGAAAATGTTGGTGACTAATCCAACTGAATTTCAAACTAATTTGATTCCCTTTTGCTGCGAAGCTCCCTGTTTTCCATGTGTCTTTCAAAGCATGTGGTTGTCTTCATGATGCCAGCTGCTACTTCTCCATCCTTATTCATCATCAACTTATCCAAAATTTGTTAGCTTGGTCCTCCTAGATCCCTGGTCTTTATTGGCAGCTTTCTTGAGTAGCAAATATGGGAAGTGCACTACAAGGAGAAAAGGTAGTGCATGTAGGTAGCATCACTATGATGCATATGTGTACAGACTCTGCTCTTTGTGAAATATTAGGTAGCGCCACTTACTTTGTGCCTGTGTGCCAATTATTTTCCCTCTGTGAAATATTAGGTAGCACCATTAGGTAGCGTCACTTACGCTGCGTCTGTGTGCAGGTTTGGGTAGCATTACAAAAACGCAGTGCCTTCAATCCTTGAACATGTGCAGAATA
This sequence comes from Picea sitchensis, assembly GCA_010110895.2. Lineage (NCBI taxonomy): Eukaryota > Viridiplantae > Streptophyta > Pinopsida > Pinales > Pinaceae > Picea > Picea sitchensis. The sequence goes on along the minus strand of SNQJ01S0071595.1, from coordinate 57,115 downwards.
ATTTGTGGTTTTTCATGATGACAAAAATATTTTAATCAAGAACCTTGACTGCACAATAGGTAATGCCTTCTACCAATGGGGAAGCTAGCACTTATCAAAAACCCAAAACCCAAATAGTTAAGTGCTTATAATCCTGTATAGATGGAAGAGATAATATTTGTATATTGGTTAACCCTCCCAAAAAGATACATCCTCAAAAATGGGGCTTACCCTTTACCATCTATTTTGTCATTTTGACACTTAACCTCATACTTTTTCTGGTAGAAAGAGGATCTTCAATTGACACAACAGGCTTTTTCTTCTTAGAATTGACATGCTTCTTTGGTGTAGCTGTCCTCTCCTTACCTGCTGGTTTGTCATCCTCAATGGCATCTTCAACCAACACTTGTAAATTTCTTTGGGCTACCTCATCTTGAAAGTGATTAAGCTCAGCCTTTAGCTTCCGATTTTGAGACTGGAAGCCTCTGTTTTGCCTGTAAAGATTCTTTACGTCTATGAAGGGGCTGGGCGTTTCTAGATACAAACCTCGCCAAGTCAAGGGTGTTACTGTAGCCATCCATGAGATCTTTCATCTGAGCCAAGTTGACCTTATCTTCTGCTTTAAGACGAGTTATTTATTTTCTTGCATCTCTAAGTTGCTTGATAAGTCTTTTGTAGGTCTGAATGTCAGGAGGAATAGTGGCATGTACAGTCTCACTAGGATTTTTCTCAGACTCCTCTTCCTCCTGCATGGGAAGTGTCTTGTCTACCTCATCAGGTTGCTTGATGACTTTACTTTTATTCTTCTTTCTCAGCACAAGGGTTTCATCTTTTCTTTCAATAGGCTTCTCAATGCCTTTCTCAGAGGTTTCATCTTTACTCTCCAAAGGTCTTTTAGTACCTTTATCATTACCCTTTTGTACAGGGGTTTCTTGTTTCCCTTCAGTAGGATGAGAACTACCTTTACCCTTCTTCCTTTGAATAAGGGTTTCTGATTTTTCCTCCACAGGATTTTCAATGCACTTACCCTTCTTCTTTTGAATAAGGGTTTCTGGTAAATACTTCTCTTTGAAAACCTTCTTAGGAATTGATGACCTTGTGAAAGGCCTTTTACCCTTGATTTCGATTGCTGGAGGAGAAGAGGGAAAGAGGAGCTTCTTCCCTTTCTTGGATGCAGCCTTGGTAGAATAAGGCACCTCTTCTAACCATGGTGGAGGAGGTGGTGAAAAATCTCTGTGTGGAGAAGGAAAAACTTCCTCCTCAACCTCTATGACCTGCTTGTTGATCTCTAGAACTTGAATAAGGGTTCTTCCCTTTCTCTTCCTATTGGTTCCTGCTTTAGTAGCATTGGTGGGTGACAAAGGACTTGCCTTCTGTGATTGAGGAGTTGGTGCTAAATCCAACTTGAAAGGAGAGGTAACAACAAAATGCTCCCATGAAATCTCTTTCTTACCCAATTCCTCAGAGACTAGCATTCTGATTAATCTAGAGTGGAAAAGGCTAGAATCCACATCTTTAGATTTGGCCTGTATCTTGTTTGACATCATACTTATACTCCTCAACAAGTAATAAGGAACATTCATCTCAACCTTACCAATAAAATGTAGCAACAACCTTATATGGTACTGGTACAAGGTGTTGAATCTCCCTTCACAAGTAAAATATCTCTGTATGATCTTTAGTAATTTGTTAAATTGTTCAATCAATTCACTCCTTGGCATACTTTTGGACAAGTCATTGGCTTGATATTCAAGTTTAAAAATATCTTTTACATAATTTGAACTCAAAGCCATGGGTTTGAACCACCTTTCACCTGTAATGGGGATCCCTGTTGCAGCTGAGATAGAGGCTTCAGTCACTTCAAACTCCAAATCCACAACCTTAGTTTTCTTACCATGAAACTGTAGTGAAAACTATCTTTCTACCTCTGGATGGCCTCTTTGCATGTTCTGACAGAAAGAGAGGCACCCTACTCTTTGAAAGGCCTCTCTTGCTATGGGTTCTGTATCAAAAAGATGCATGTCCATCGGTTTTGTTCTTACCACCTTGCCACCTTTGTGTGTCTTCCTCGATTGAGGAGTCTCCATGGCTCAAAATGAGGGTTTTTAAGAAGTTTAAGGGATGGTAATGACCAGGAAGGCTATGAATCGGGCTTCAGATATAAGGCTGACCCTTTTGGATAGACTGATGCTAGTAGGCCAAGCTCGATTTTAGGAATTATACCCTTAGGCTTCTACAGGTATTCTGGAGTGTAAACAATGAGGGTGTAATCTGAAATTGACCCTCTGTAATTGAGAAAAACGCCAAACTCTGAGGTCAAAGGAAGCAAGGAAAATAGAGAAGGTTTGAGCAGCGCCTCTGGGTAGCACAACCCGTACATAGAGGATAGGATATTTACAGGCTTGCGATTTTAATGGTTAAGGTAAACAGTAGTAATCAGACCATAGATACGAGAAAGGAAGTTTATAGGTTTGAAGAAGAAAAAGACAAGGCTACCATGCGAATATGGGTCCTTTACTACTGTATAATCTTAGCAAACCGAAAACCCAAGCACAAATTTCCTGTGAAAATTAATATGCAAAGGAGGCAACATGGGATACATGTGGAGTAGACACCTGTTGAGATATTCAACGCAATCTTAGGATGAAATCGAGAAAACTTCAGCCTTGAAATCTTTCTCAGCATCGGATTTGGTTGACATGCGGCCTCCTGATCTAAACTTGTGAATTTGCGCAGTGCAACACTATTGAGATTTTCAAAATTAGAAACTGTTACCAAGGCTCATAAATGCAAGATATTTGAAGGCGTATTTAACCGACTTTTGGCACTGAAAACAAGGGAAATGACATTGGTTGTGGCAATCATGGCTTGAGGTGGAAGTGCGATGAACGTCATAGGCACTACGGAATTTCTTGATGAGTAGGCAGCGCATCCACTTCAAAATGTGATTAGATAGGTAAGCGAGTACATTGAGGTATGCCTATGAGGTCATGAGTGAGGAGAGAGGAGTGTCACATCAATCTAGTCATGGGAGGGATCGACCTAAATACAAGTCATGAAGGGGATCAAAATAAGTCATGAGCTAAAATGGTTCAAGGATCAAAAACCAATTTGAGGATCAAATTAGAGCTAAGACTCAAAAACTTTAATCATTTAAAGGGTCCTACAGAACATAAACTTTAAAGGGATGAGACCTTAAAAGAAAAAATTAAAATCTAAGGCTTAAAAAAAGATTGAAAACAAACTAAAAGACCCAAGGTAATTTAGTGTGATAACAGAGCCAAATGTTATCACATAAAATTGTCCATAGTCACGAGTGGTAGCTATGAACACAGGCGAATGGGAAAGTGCAGTTTGCAGTGGTCCAGATACCCTATGTAGTTCAATGTAGTGTTATATGCAAGAGAATTTGGAGGGATCCCATAGTTGGTAGGAGGATAAAGCTTTGTCAGGGGTGCTAAAATAGTCGGTGTTCCAAGATCACAGATCATGATCAGATCAACGACCGCCAATCATTTCAGTGCCACAAGTTGAGTGGGCATTAAAATCCAAAGGCAGGGAGAAATCCCAACCATGGTATTGCGGGGAGGCTACGTGGAGGAAGATGGTGCATTTCGGGCCCAAAAGTTGTGTGGGTCTAAACTGCTTTCGACGGCCCCAAAATCATGTGCGCATATGATGCCTTATCCAACAACGATAGGCGGTTGCCCGCTAGTCATCCAACTGCGCTCCAATCCTGAGGAGGATTCGGTTAATTAAAAAGGACCGGTAGCTGAAACCTCAACTCAGTTCATAAATAGGAAACTTGGAAGCTATGGTCAAGGAGACAAAACTATCAGCCTCAGGTACCACGATGGATGGTTTCTTTTTGCAAGCCCATCCTGATTTGATCTTGTGTCTAATAGGAGGAAACATGCATAGCCTAACAAAAGGATGCGTAGACATAAAGCCTTGAATGGGATGGCCAGATCACACTCCTGGTAGTTGTGGACTGATCTGAGTATAAATAGATCAGTTCAAGATTTTGATATGGTCGTCGAATGGTTGAGCAGAGCTCCCTATTTTGTAATATTTTGATACCAGAGTTGTTCTTTGGTTATTTATGAGACTTGACACTTTCTCCTTAATAGAAGTTAGTTTATTTCATCATCTTGTTTAATCTGTGTTGAAACACTTGTGCATGGAGGATCCAGACAAGGGTTGTAGTTGTATTGAAATGTAGGTTTGATTATAGTACTATTGTGACTTGTTTCAGTGTTTTATTTTGTTGCCTTATTTCCTCTTAGGATTAAATGCTCGTGCATGGATGATCCAGATGAGTTGTTGTAGAAGCATGGTAATGGAGGTTTGATTATTATGTTGCTGTGACATATTTCAGTGTCTAAAACTTGAGTTCAAGAGTGCTCTTGTGCCTAAGTTTTTCTTCACCAAGCTGCTTGAAGGCTGGATGCTCATGGAAAGCTTGTCCGACTTTCTCACTAAGTCATCCTTTTGCTCACCTTTAACCTTAAACCACTGACTGAAGTTAATGATGACCTCATTTCCCTATGCATTTCTTGTCCAGTTTGTGTGTTAAAACATTCTTGTACTGAGTTTTGTCCATTTGACCTTCCCTCATAAACCTACCTCCACAAATATTTTGATGGGTACTAGGCTTATCCTCTTGCAATATGAGGGTGACTCTCAGTGCTAATAGAGAAATATCTGAAAATAAAATGGTTAAGGTCAAATAATGGAGGTGAATTCACATCCAATGAGTTAGAAGAATTATGTGAAACACATGGAATAAGAAGACAATTTCCAGCTACAAAAAATTGTCAAAAGAATGGATTAGTTGAAAGGAAAAACAAACATGTACAAGAGATTTCTAGAACAATGTTAAATGAAGCAGGATTATCAGACAATTTTTGGAGAGAACTAGTTCACATTGTTTTTTACATTCTAAATAGAGGAAAATTCAGAGTCAATAGTGACAAGACATCCTATGAATTATGGAAAGGTCGACCAACATCTGTCAAACACTTTAGAATATTTGGAAGCAAGTGTTCCATTAAATGAGATGATGAGAATATAGGAAAATTTGACTCAATAAAAGATGAAGAATTTTTTCTTAGTTATTCCTTAAGAAGAAAAGCCTATAGATGTTACAACAAAAGACTGTAGAATATTGTTGAGAGCATAAATTTCAGAGTAGATGAAGAAAAACCACATAGGAACCAAGAAGAAGAAGAAGAAGAAGAAATGGATTACAGTAACACACCCATGGTGGGGCGTCGAAATTTCATTTTCCTTAACTGTCTCAAATCCTCCATTCGGGGTCTGTATTTCTGCTCGTCTAGAGCATTCCAACCACGGTCTCCATGCTCAAAGATGAGCTCATAAATGGTAGATATACCTCTCCCAAGTTCCTCGGGTGTTCATTGGTTGGGGCCATGCGACTTTCACGTGGATCCAACTCAATAAGCTCCATCCCGAGTCCTCTGATGTCTCGAAGCTTCCAACATTTGAAAATATATGGTGGAGATGCATCCACCAACCAATCCAACGACTGGGATTGATCCTTAGCTAACTCACAGGCTACTAGGGAATTCGACGTTCAACCTTCATATTGAATTCCAGGCCTACCCCATTCCCTCCGTCTATAATCACATATGATTGTGGGCTATGGACATATGCCAAGACAACCACCACGCGAATCCTCCGTAGTGGTAAATCTTCAAAGTTCACCATCCGACGTCGTGTGTCCTCAGAGAATTTGACAACTTTGATTCACTTCGAAACTCTGGGCTTCAATATTTCTTGAGTCTTCACATACTCAAAACCTTTGGAGTATCGAATCTCTTGACACGTGTCCTCCTTTATTCAACGGTCGCGATGAACTCTGACGCTTCATCCTTCGAGAGTTCTCGACCCACGCAACACCACTTTTCTTTCGAAGTGACCTTTCTCCAAACTGGCAGATCTCCTGCCACTCTTCCTCCTCTATTCAACGGTCACTATGAACTTTGACGTTTCGGCCTTCGGGAGTTCTCGAAGCATCAAGATTCAAATCCTCTAGAGTGGCTTTCCTCCGGAGTTAACAATGCACTGACATGTGTCTCGGTTGATGGATGGTTCAGATCTACTACATTACTTTAGACTTCAGGGATTTTCAAAGCACCAAGCTTCAAATCCTATGGAGTGACTGTCCTTTGGAGTACAAGATCTGTTTCCAAGTGTCTCCTGGCGTCAACGACTAGGATGGAACTTTGAGGTTATGATAATTTCACTAACCACCTTGGCTTGGTGGGAACATACCAGGGGATGACATGTGGAAGGGTTAGGGGCGACACATGCACTCACCTGGGATGACATGTGTCATGTTCCAAAGGCTCTTATGGGGTAGGTGATGGACATGAATCCAGGTGGCACGTGGCTCATCAAGATTAAATCAATGCCACCATGGATGGCATCACTATGCCTCATCAATCTGGTTTGATTTCCTTTCAACACCCCTCAGATCTCATGGTCGAGATCTGGACAATACCAATTTGTTCATAGATCGACGGTTCACAGTGATTGCAGAACCCTAATGTGCTCACTCTTTATCAAAGAGTTCAATCTCCGCAATTTGAAAAGTGCTCGCCCGACTCTTTTAAATTGTGGTCATTGATCATCCACCCCGATGAGATCAATGACGTTGGTTTATTGTGGGCCATGAACTAGCACGTCCGCTAATTTCACCTTTGCGCTCCACAATGATTCCCAACCATTGATCTAATTGAATGGCTGGTGTTTGATCCATTAAATCCAGTGGATCTTTAAGTCGATCTGATGACTAAGATCGATGTTCCTTCTGATGAACGTCTCACATTCATCTCTTCTGTCAGGTTCTTAATTCATCTATGACTCTTGTTACTCCAGGAGTTCGGGTAATTTTGACTATCATGAAGTTTGACATCCCAGGGATTCGAGCTCCCTAAAATCTGAAACCACAAAGAGCTATCTCTTTTCGGGCTCCCGCGACTAGAACACGCTCATCCCTTAGTTCTTCCTTGAACCCAAGAGCTTAGTCTCTCCTCTGCACTCTTCGCAGGTCTTCCTCTTCCCACCACAACTTCCTTTCTTTCCTTCCTCAACAATATTGTGTGTGGCTCGAATTTCACAGATGGGTGCTCTACCCCATCCCCTCATTAACTCTTGAGGAGGTCTTCCCACCTACCAGCTTGACTGTAATTCATTTCTGGGTCAGAGGTCTGTTTTGGTCCTGAGAAATTAAATCCAGTAAGGTACCGGTTTTGGTGGAGGTTAATGCAACCATTCTTGGTCCCCTTCACCCTCTCTTTCAAAACATTCGTGGTCTCTCTTAGAAGATCTCCTTTCCATCATTCATGCAATACTTATCCATTTTCTAGTAAATATCATAATTTACATTCATTGACCTTTTATACAAAGGTCCATTAAATCAAACATTCACACATATTGAGTTTTCCATAGTCTCTTGGACCATATAATTATATTTACAAATAGGGGGAAACAAGGCTGTTACAATTCCCTCCCCCTTAAAGGAACATCATCCTTGATGTTCTATCTATCAACATGCTTTGTTTATACAAAAGTAAAAAAAAATGGATATGCCTGTCTCATGGCATCCTCCATTTCCCACGTAGCCTCATTTGGCCCAAAGTGTTTCCACTGCACCTTGACCTGTGCAATGGTTCGATTCTTGAGTGGGGTTTTCTTCCTGTCTAGTATGCATTGAGGTTATGGCAGGAATTCTCCCTCCGGATCCACCTGGATCATAGACCAGTTAATTATATGATTAGCATCATGTACATATTTCTTCAATAATGAAACATGGAAAACATTATGTGCCTTTGTTGTGGGAGGGAGTGCTAACCTATAGGCTACAGGTGCCACTCTATCCAAGAATTCCAAGGTTCCACATTATCAAGGTACCATCTTGGTACAAGCTCCCATTCTCAGGGAACTCTTCCTAGGCCTAACTCTAAGATAGACATGGTCTCCTGTCTTGAACTCTCTAGGAGTTCTCTTTCTATCAGCGTAACTCTTCTGTCTATCCTGACAAATTCTCATATTTTGATTTATATGAATCACTTGTTGTTCCATTTCCTTCATCATTTCAGGTCCGATTGTAATTATATCCACTGGATTACTCTAGCAGATTGGAATTTTTCACTGTCTACCATAGAGGGCTTCAAAAGGGCTCATTTTCTGTGACTCTTGATAACCTTTGTTGTAGGAAAATTATACCAAAGGTAGGTAGTCTTCCCACTTCTTAGCCTGATGCATTACATGCATCCTTAACATGTCTTCTAATATTTGGTTTACTCTTTCTGTCTGTTCATCAGTTTGGGGGTGATAGGCTGTGCTAAAGAAAAATTTAGTCTCAAAACCAGCCATCAAGGATTTCCAAAAGCTTGAAGTGAATTTTGTGTCTCTATCAGATACAATCTCCCTAGGCATGCCATGCATTCTTAATATCTCCTTCATGAAGATGTTGGAAATGTCTATTGCTTTGCAAGTTGATTTGACAGGGATGAAGTGAACAAGCTTTCTCAATTTGTCCACCACTACCATGATGACATCATTCTGCTTGGGCAATTTTGGTAATCTAGTGATGAAATCCATGGAGATGGTTTCTCATTTCCATTATAGAAATGATAGAGGTTGTAACAAACCTATTGGGTGTCGATGTTCCGCCTTAACTTGTTGAAATTCTAGACACTTAGCTAAATAATCAGCTATGTCCTTTTTCAATCCATGCCAATAAAATTGTATTCGGGTGGCCGTAATCATTTTTCGATAACCTAGATGACCAATATATGGTCTCTTGTGCAATTCGTCCATTATGAACCTCTTCAAGTCATCACAACTTGGGACATACAATCTGTTTCTGTAAGTTAGTAGGCCTTCATCGAGCATTTGATAACCTTCATACTTTAGCCCTGTAGGCTCTTGTCTTAGGTATGAGGTCACGGTCTTGAAGAATGCATCTGTTTCTTGTGCATTCCTAAATATTTCCTTGACATCCATTTCACAGGTGCTCACTGATGCTAGGTGAATCATTTTCATACTTCTGCTAAGGGAATCGACCAGCCTATTTTCCTTCCCTTTGATGTGTTTGATTTCAAAATCAAACTCACTAAGGATAGCCATCCACCTAGCCTGCCTAGAATTGAGTTTTGGTTGATCAAACAGGTGCATCAACCCACAATGGTTTGTCATAACTACAAATATCCTACCCAGGAGGTAATGCCTCCACATTTTTAAAGCATGCACTATGGAAGTCGACTCTAGATCATGGGTCACATAATTGATTTCATGTTCATTCAATTTTATGGATTCGTAGCAAATTACACATCCTTCTTGCATAAGGACTCCTCTGAGACCTTCCTTGCAGGCATCTTTACACACGAGGAACTCATTATCAGGGTCTGCAATCTTCAACATGGGAACATGGGTCAGAAGGTATTTTAGTTCCTGAAATATTTCTTCACATTCTATTGTCCAAGTGAATTTAACCCCCTTTTTCTGAAGGGCAGTGATTGGACAACCAATCTTGGAAAATCCTTTTATAAACCTTCTATAATATCCTGTTAAGCCCATAAAGGATCTAATATCAGATACATCCTTTGGGGTAGTCCATTCCATAATAGATCTGATCTTGTCGGGGTCTACTACCACTCCTTTAGAAATAACATGGCCTAAGTAACGGACTTGCTTCTGGAAAAAGTCACACTTGCTAAACTTAACATAGAGTTGATTCTCTCTTAGTACTTGAAGTACAAGTCTAAGATGTTCTTCATGCTCCTCTATGTTCTTGGAGTATATTAGGATGTCATCAATGAAAACTAATACAAATTTTTCTAGGAATTTGTCGAGTACATTATTCATCAAGAACATAAAAGTGGCGGGGTCATTGGTTAATCCAAAGGTAACCACCACAAATTCATAGTGACCATACCTTGTCCTAAAGGCTATTTTGTGGATATATTCATCCTTTATTCGGACTTGATGGTATCCAGACATCAATTCAATCTTTGAGAAAATGGAAGCACCCCCTAATTGGTTGAACAAGTCATTGATTCTTGGTAAGGGGTACTTGTTATTTATGGTTGTCTTATTGGGTTGTCTATAATCTATGCACAGTCAGAGCGTTCCATCTTTCTTTTTCACAAACAAGGCTGGTGATCCCCATGGAGACACATGACTGGGTCAGATGTAACCTTTGTCCATAATTTCCTTTATCTATAGCTTGGGATCAATTAGATCGGGTGTAATCTTCCTATAGGGTGTCCTAGACACTGGCACCGCTCCTAGTACAAGTTCTATTGAGAAGTCAATGTCTCTTCTCGGAGGTAGAACCGATACCTCTTCTGGGAATACGTCTCTATACTCTCTTAAGGTGGTGTGGTCCTCTAGGTTCGGTTTGTCACCCTCAATAGATTCCAACACCTATATTTCATATAGAGGACATCCCTTTCTGCAATAAGTTTCCATTTGAAGGGTTGATATTCGTCTCACTGAGACAAGATTTTGAATCCCTTGGAGGGTTATCTTTCTCCCTTCTTCATTTACACATTCTAAAGTTTTATGGTAACAGTCCAATGTAGTTTTATAAGCATCCAACCAATCCATACCAATCAATAGTTCATAAGATCCTAGGTGATGCATGTTAAGGGTTGTTTGGGTGGGAAATCCATCCATGATGAATTGACAAGCTGGTATGACCTCTGCTACTTTTCTTTTGGTTCCAGTGGATAGTTGTACCAACCATGGCTTAACATGTCTAACTAGTTGCAGTTTACACTTATCAATAGTTTGAGGGGCCACATAACTCAAATTAGAACCAGGTTCAATTAAAATAGAAACTAGACGGTTGGCAATCATACCTTCCATCTCCACTAGTGAAGCTTGGTGGTCGACTTGTTTATTATCCAAAGTTGCATAAATCCGTGGCATGCTCCTAGCCACAACATTAACTATGGTAGATTTTTGGATGCTATAGACTCTCCTACTGTTCTTTTGTTTGTGTGGGAAATCCCTCAACAGATGTTCTTCTCCGCAACCCCAACATTTCAAGGGTTCTCTCTTTGGGTTATTAGTCTTTCCTGGGGTTGATCCAAAAGGTTTATTTCCACTCTGGGAGGGAAAATTTTGCTGATACACACTTCATGTAGGAAGGCTCATCCTTGAATCTTTCCTATAGTTCTTAAATATTGAGGATTTAAACCCATTATTCTTGAATCCCGAACTAATATTCTTCTTCGAGTCCTCATGAAGTTCTGTATTACTCTCGAACTGTTCATAACAATACCTTTCCTTCTGGATAGTGTCTCCTAAGGTCTTTGTCTCATCAAACTCAATCATGTTCCGGTAGGTCTGAGGTAACCCACTGATAAATCATTTACCTTTTCATATTTTATGTAGGGTACATACCTCAACAACGCAAGGAATTTATTGACATATTCCTCTATGATGAGTTGTCTCAACTTGAGTTCATAGAACTCCTTAGTCTTCCCATCAAAGTATTTCTCTGACAAATACTTCTTCTTGAAGTTTTTCTCAAACTGTTTCCATGATAATTCCTCTTCATGGATTCCTTTCACATTCTTAAGGTCTTCCCACCAAATGGAAGTCTTTCCATTCAGGTTGAAGATGGTTATTCGAGCCTTCAAGTTTTCAGAATATTCATGGACTCTGAAGTACTTATTTAAACCAAGCAGCCAAGATTCTGCCTCTTCACATTTCTCAATCTCTCCATTGAAAGAGGGTGGTTTGGATTTCTTGAACTCTTTAGGGTCATGACTTTTGGAATGTTTTCACTTATTTCCTTTCTTCTGACAATGTGAGATAGTTTTTATACTAGAATATCCCACAGAGTTGCCAATTCCCTTTCCAGAGGACTCTCCCGATGAACATCCCCTTCCTCCAAGTTGGCCTTCCTTGAGGTACTTCTCCCTGTGTGGCCACTTACAAGGCCATGTTTTCCTATTTCAGGTGGACTTTGACTTCTCTGTATGTCATCAGTCCGCATGATTGGTTGTAGGTCCCTGTTGTAGCTGCCTTTGTATATCGGATAAACTCTGCAACAAGACTACATTAATTTTCATTTGTTTTTCTTTCTTCTTTATGAATATCTTGTTGTTGGCCTTGCAACTCTGTAATTCGACCATGAGGCTCCTTACAGTTTCAGCCAGATACGGAGGGGTCTCCACTACCCTCCTCTCTTTAGACTCTTCATCTCTATTGTGGGATTCATCCCCCACTTCGTGGCGCATCACCATCCTTGATGCTTGTAGTTTCCCGTTGTTCATTGATTGCTTGAGTGTTGAAAAAACACTTGATGTTAGCTAATAGTCTATTAGTTCATGAACAACACAGTTCATTTTCTTAAATACACACACAATAGAAATTTTTCATTCTTTTCTTTAGTAATAGTTTATCTAGACTCTTTAGGAAAGAGTTAAGGTATGGCGTCACCCTTAAGATTTGCTTTAAACATGGTTTTTAAGTGGCTCGTCCATGAGCCCAAGAAGGCCAAGTGTTGTAACCATGCTCTGATACCAATTTGTAACACACCCATGGTGGGGAATCAAAATTTCATTTTCCTTAACTATCTCAAATCCTCCATTCGGGGTCTTTATCACCTTGTTCTCGTCTAGAGCATTTTAACCACGATCTCCATGCTCAGGTGTTCATTGGTCGGGGCCACGCGACTTTCACGTGGATCCAACTTAATAAGCTCAAATCCTGAGTCCTGCGATGTCCTAGAGCTTCCAGCATTCCAAAATCTATGGTGGAGATCCATCCACAAACCAATCCAACGATTGGGCTTGATCCTCAGTTAACTCACATGCTAGAAAGGAATTCAATGTTCGGCCTTCAGATTTAATTCTAGGCCTATCCCCTTCCCTCCGTTTACAATCGCATATGACCACAGGATATGACCAGACGCCAAGACAACAGGCACTAAGACAACCACCATGCGAATCCTCCAAAGTGGCAAATCTATGAAGTTCGCAATATGAAGTCGCATGTCCTCAGATAATTTGATGACTCTTATTCACTTCGAAACTCCAGGCTTCGATAGTTCTCGAGTCTTCACACATGCAAACCTCTGGAGTGAAATCCTTCTAGAGTATCAGATCTCTTGACACACGTCCTCCTTTATTCAACGGTCATGATGAACTCCGATGCTTCAGCCTTTGGAAGTTCTCAACCCACACAACACCACTTTTCTTTCGGAGTGACCTTTCTCCGAAGTGGAAGATCTCATGCCACTCGTCCTCCTCTATTCAATAGTCACAATGAACTATGACGCTTCGGCCTTCAAGAGTTCTCGAAGCACCAAGCTTCAAATCCTTCGGAGTTAAAGATGCACTGACACACGTCCCAATTGATGGACGATTCAGATCTACTCCCACTTCGAACTTCGAGGATTTTCGAAGCACCAAGATTCAAATCCTCCGGAGTGACTCTCCTCCGGAGTAGAGGATCTGTTGCCAAGTGTCTCCCAATGTCAACGACTAGGATGGACTTCTAGGATTCTAATCATTTCACTAACAACCTTGGCTTGGTGGGCACATACCAGGGGATGACACGTGGAAGGGTCAGGGGTGACACGTGCCCTTACCCAGGATGACACGTGTCATGTTCCAAAGGTTCTTATGGGGTAGGTGATATGCATGAATCTAGGTGGCATATGGCTCGTCAAGATTAAATCCACGTCACCATGGATGGTGTCATTGTGCCTCGTCTCTTTGGTCTGATCATTTTTCAACACCCCTCAAATATCACGGTCGAGATCTTACCAATACCAATTTGTTCACAGATCGACGGTTCACAGTGATTGCGGAACCCCAATCTGCTCTCTCTTTATTGGAGAGTTCAATCTCCACAATCTAAAAAGTGCTCGCCCGACTATTTTAAATTGTGGTCGTTGATCACACACCCTGACGAGATTAATGATGTTGGTTGATTGCGGGTCGTGAACTAACACATCCATTAATTTCTCCTTCGCACTCCACAATGATTCCCAACCATCGATCTAATTGAACGACTGGTGTTTGATTCGTTAACTCCTGTGGATCTTTAATTCGTTCTGACAATTGAGATCGATGTTCCTTCCAATGAACAACTCACATTCATCTCCTCTGTCAGGTTATTGATTCATATATGTCTCTTGTTACTTTGGGAGTTCGGGTAATTTTGACTATCGTGAAGTTTGACATCCCAGGGATTTGAGCTCCCAAAATTCTGAAACCATCAAGAGATAGCTCCTTTCGGTCTTAGTGTAGGGTTCCTACACCCAGGTCACATGGACCTTCTAATGGCTCTCGGGATATGAGCTCTACTCTTAGCCGGGAATTGGTTAAGGCCATGGGCGCGAGCTTAAGGTCTCTTATACTACTGGTTTGAAGGAAACACCTTCCTAGTTCGCATAACTTTAAGTGCTGAAGTAGGAAGGGGAAATATCATGGAATTACCGAGGTGGTAGCAGTGCCAAGAGGCTTGCTCCGACTCTGGAAACTGTGAGGTAATTCCCTGGGAAAAACACTTTCGAGGGTTAAATTGGAGAATATGGAAAATCAAGCAGAATCATAAGACTCGCAAGGAAGAAAACACATACACATGACTTAACCATTTCAATACATAAACCATATATATATATATATACATACAAATACATTCATGCATCCATTATTCACAATTCAACGTATAGAGTATGAAAACACTTATCAGAACCAAATAACATGAAGCGACTGTTGAAAGGGGTGTCCATTTCCACCCAACCATAGGCTCAGTCACTCCTAACGGATTTACCACTAGCAACCCTCGAGCTAGACCACGATGATCTGCGATGGAATCTTTTCTTCCGTCTTAGTGATAGTAGGGACGAAGGTTACTCTCCTCCTCCCACATGATCTTGGCAATGGTTTACACAATACAAAGCAAGGAGGACCAACCTCGTTTATCAGCTTGTATCATGACCTTGCTATCCATTTCCTACGACCAGAACACACTCATCCCTTAGTTATTCTTGAACCCGAGAGCTTAGTCTCTCCTCTGCACTCTTCACAGGTCTTCCTCTGCTGATCCAGGAGGCTCCCTAGGTCTAGAAAATGATCAAAAATGAATTTTATCAGAATTGAATGACACCAATTCCATTGTGACTGGCTCGTCGCACTGATTCCATCCATATATTTACTTTCTCAAATGGATGTTGTATGCGAGAGTTATCGCACTTTGACCATTTTTCCAAACATGTAACATGTCAACAGTCAAAAGTGACATGGCATCTCTTGAAGATGACACGTGGCAGCATAGGCAGAACAAATGGAAGTGGTAGAGGTAGACATGTGGTAGTATCATATTGGGCAGTCGAGTTGGCAGGTGACTGTGCGAGTGAGTTGGTTGGATGGTCCAATCAGATGGTGCCACATGGTCCAATCCAGTGGTGCCATGTGGCACCTTAGATTAGATAAAATAGGCCATGAGTTCAAAATTGGTTCCATTCATCCTCCGCAGTAATCGAAACTGAAACCTCATCCAACACAACAAATTACAACTAGAGTGTCAACAAATCATGCTACATGCAACACTTGTTATATAGTTGGCATACACTTGTTTTAAAAAACGACATATGTTGAAGATTTAGTGCCTAAATCCCCATGCCTACCAACTGCTCCAAGATTCGATATGATGTTTATATCCATGGGAGTTATGGGATATTTAAATGCCATTTGGCCTTAATGTTGGTTAAACAAACAAATTAAACCGAAAGACACAAATATATGGGTATTGTAATATGCCCTATATGACATGGAAACCAACTATTATTTTATGCCATAAAGTTAAACAAACAAATGCATATCACATTAAAAAAAGGGGGGTGATATGACATATATCCATTTGCTATTATTCAAATATTTTATCCTCATTTAAAGTGGGTTAAATCCATATTTTTGGATTATTATTATGCCAAAGTCCATTTAAAGGTGGATAAGCCTATTTGGGTCAATATTGTAATATTTTTGGGGATTATGGACCATATTTTATGGCTAAACAAATATTTTAAATCTCATTAAAGTTGGATGTTAAACCAACTTAGTTATGACTCTTTTGTTATTTAAGCAAGGGTATTTTTGCAATGTAGGGGGTATTTTTGTATGCAGTGAATGTGAAGAAGAGTTGGAGTTTTTAGTCAATTTATCATGTTTTGAGGGGTATTTTGTCATGTTTGAGAGGATTTTGTTGAGGCATGTATGTATCTGAACAAGGAGGTCTTGTACAGTAGATTAGAAACCTTTTGTAATAGCAAAGAGCCATTGTAAAGAGAATTTGAGCATTTGAAGAGCAATAAAGAGGTCCTCCACTTGGAAGCGGGCCCAGAGACGTAGCCAAAGATTGGTGAACTTCGTCAACAAGTTCATGTGTCTACTTCTCTTTCTTGTTTTGTTGTTATCTTCTCTTATTTGCAGCAAGGTTTATGATAACTGAACTCTTTAATCATTTATGAGCATCAAGTAAAATGTCATAATTGTTATTCCACAACAATTCGTAGAATTTATGTATTTCGCATTCTTATCGATCCGATGCATAAAGTACATAAACTTAAATTGTAGTATTGTTAGTAAAACCTCTCATTTTTTGATCAAGTTTAAGGTATCAGAGCATTTGGTTTTGAAGGTGTAACAACCTTGGTTAAATAGTTGCATAGGGATTATTAAGTATAATTAATTAGATAATTAAATGTCCTAATATGGTTTTAGTTAAACAATGATTAGTATTAATAATATTAATTAATTGTTTATTTATTAATTAATTGTTTATAAATGTTGATTGATTAATTAATCAATTAATTGATTACTTAACACATTCAATGATTTGGGTAAAACATTAAGGGGATTAATAAATTTAATTTAATCATTATGAAGCTTTACGTATGACAGGAAAGGATAAGATAATAAAGGAAATGATAAGATAATAAAGGAAAGGGGATAAGGTAATAATGGGGAGGATAAGGTAATTAATGGAGGATATGGAGTCGGTGAATGGGGGGAGATATGACAGGGAGGAGTCCTATGGGGAGAGCATTATGAAAAATTGGGAGGACAGGACTGTATGCTGGTTGTTGGATATCTTCTGGTTTTGAGAGTTTTTGGTCTTGGAGTTTTGGTGAACCATTGCAGGGGGCATCGGGTTGCTGGGGGTTTTGGGCATGGGGACCAGGATTCCTTACGGTATCCTGGAGCTAGGGATCCGGACAGGCTGCTCCTAGTTGGCTGGGTGGTTAGTTGGTTTTTGGGCAGGGTTTGGTCAAAGCAGCAGGCTGGGCAAGGTAGCAGGGAGGACAACCAGATAAGCGAGAGTTTAACATCAGGAAGAGGTATTTTATTATTGAATTTGTTGAGTTATGAGATGATTATGTAATTTATTTTCATGATGTGGATAAATTTAAATTCTGCTAAATATTATATTCTTATATGATGATTAATGAATTATTTACACACTGAAATAAATTCTATGTTTCATTGAATGAAATTTTTAGGCTTAATTAATTGAGGTCACTACAGAAGGTGTGATAGGAATTGCAAGCATTGAATGCTCACCAGAGCCAAACTCAAGCGAGGAGAAGGCCAACTTGAGGCTTGTAATCCAGAGATTCAAAGGAGACCTCATAAACAATAGATGTCTTCACTGAGGAAGCTAGGTCCTTGTGCATCCGAGGAAGATTTCTTCGAGGCATTTCAATTGATGAAAGCCATGGTAGAGGAGCTTTACCATGAAAGAGGACAATGAAGAATTTCAAAGGTTGAAGAAGGTGAATCTTCAGTAAGAGCAAAAGGAGGAGTTGGAGGTGGTGGACCTTTAGAACCTTCTTCCCCTTCATCCTCGGCATCTACAAGTGAAGCATGTGTACATTCCTCCAAGGAAAAGAAACCTAAAAAAAATCATCATTCTTCTGATATACCTTTATTAAAGCTAGATGTAAAGTTTAATTTACCCATTTATGATGGTGAATTAGATGTAGAAAAGATAGATAATTGGGTTAGAAATTTAAAATTTTATTGCAGGATACAAATGATTGTTGATGATGAAACAAAGATCCAACTTGCAAGTCTCAAATTGGGAGACACAACTCTCATATGGTGGGAAAGAAAAACTAAGGATGATCTCAAGAAAAATGGTAAAACAATCTCTTCCTGGAATGATTTTATCACTACATTGAAGAAAAAGTTATATCCATTAGCATACATGCAACAAGAAATGATGAATTGACAAATTTTAAGGAAAGCTAAAGGTCAAAGTGTATAAGAGTATACTCAAATATTTCGTAAGAAAGCATTAAATTTGGGTATTCCTTTATATACACAAGAGACACTCCTAAAATATATTGGTGGTTTACATTCTTATCTCAAACATACTATTCTTATGTTAAATCCTTCTAACTTTGATGAAGTATGTGTACAATTCATTCACATTGAATCAAGTAAAGGGAATGTTGGTGATAGTGTTTCTATAGATACTTGGAAAAGAAAGGATTCAGGGAAAAGAAAAGAGAAAGAGAAGAAGACAACCACAACAAGAAAAGAGAAGCCTACTTGCAAGCATTGCAAGAAGGTAGGCCATGATGAAGATCATTGTTGGATCTTACATTTTGAGTTGAAGCCAAAGAAGTATGTCAATCAAGGGAGGAAGAATACCACAACTGCAACAGTTCAAGTGGATCTGGGATCAGACTCTGGAGATGAGACAAAAATTGTAGCTATGAGAATCCAAGGTATAAATTTTGTTGCAAGTACTAGCTCTTCTAATTCAGATGTTGTAAATGATGAGTGTAAAAGAAGTGAACTTTTCCACATAAGGGTCATAAAAAATAATGTTAAAGTTGATACTCTTGTAGACAGTGGATCACAACCCAATTTAATCAGTGAAGAGGTTGTAAATAATTTGGGACTTGAAATTAAACCACATCCTTAACCATATCCATTGGGATGGATATATGGTGATAATAATTTGCAAGTAACCAAGCAATGTAAAATCAAGTTTGCAATCACTTCTAATTATGTTAATGAAGTAGAGCTTGATATAGTTCCACTGGACATATGTGGAATTGTCTTGGGAAGCCCATACCTTTATGATAGAAAAACCATATTCTACAGGGAGGAAAATAAAGATTGCTTCGAGAAAGATGAGAAATAGTACATTGTTCGTGCTCATCGCATGAAAATTGACAGATCTTTTGAAACTACAATGCAGTTAAAAAGAATGGTAAATGCAAGCAAAAGTTTAACACTTATGTCTGTAACAAATAAAAAAGTTAGTGATGCTAAACATGAGATGATTCAGTATGTTTCTAACAATCATGAAGTGTCACCAGAAGTACAACATGAGGTTCAACTGCATACTTTGATTAATGTTCTTGTTTAAAAGGGGAAGCATGTTTTTTCATTCTCATTCACATATTCAGTATTGTTGTTTAGTTTGTTGCTATTCAGTGGTGTATGGCTGCTAAATGCGACAAAGAACGCAGATGATTGTGCAATAAATGAGATGATTACTTTGATAAACAATGCTATCTCAAATTTTATGTTTGTT
The DNA here is from genome assembly GCA_010110895.2 of Picea sitchensis. Classification (NCBI taxonomy): domain Eukaryota; kingdom Viridiplantae; phylum Streptophyta; class Pinopsida; order Pinales; family Pinaceae; genus Picea; species Picea sitchensis. The sequence goes on along the minus strand of SNQJ01S0071595.1, from coordinate 37,528 downwards.
GTGATTAGTCAGGTGATCATTATCCCAACAAAAAGGATGGATGATATAGGACAAGTGGGGAGATAGTACCTTCACTTCGTACCTGAGTAAAACCATAATTTTGGTGGTTCAAAATCTTCCAAGTGGGGACGAATGATCCAGGAGGCTCCCTAGGTCCAAAAAATGCTCAAAAATGAAAGTTCTCGGAATTAAATGAAACCAATTCTATTGCGACCGTCTCATCGTGCTGATTCTGACCATATATTTACTTTCTCAAACGGATGTTGTATGCGAGAGTTATCACACTATGACCGTTTTCTCAAATAGATAAAAAGTCAACAGTGAAAGGTGATGTGGCAGCTCCTGAAGATGACATGTGGTAGCATAGATAAAACACATGGCAGTGGCAGAGGTAGACATGTGGCAATAGAAAACTGGACAATCGAGTTGGCAGGTGATTGTGCGAGTGAGTTGGCTGGACGGTCCAATCAAACAATGCCACGTGGCACCCTAGATTAGATCAAATAAACCATGGGTTCAAAATTGGTTCCATTCCTCCTCATCCAACACAACAGCTTACAACTAAAGCACCAACCAATCATGCTACACGCAACACTTTTTATATAATTGGCATACACTTTTTAGTGCCTAAATCCCTGTGCCTACCAACTACTCCAAGATTCGATATGATGTTTATATCCATGGGAGTTATGGGATATTTAAATGCCATTTGGCATTAATGTTGGTTAAACAAACAAATTACACTTAAAAAAAAATAAGGCACGAATATATGGGTATTGTAATATGACATATATGGCGTGGAAACCAACTATTATTTTATGCCATAAAGTTAAACAAACAAATGCATATCACATTAAAAAAAAGGGGGGGGATATGACATATATCCATTTGCTATTATTCGAATATTTTATCCTCATTTAAAGTGGGACAAGTTCATTAAAGTATTATTCGAATATTTTATCCTCATTTAAAGTGGGACAAGTTCATTAAAGTGGGTTAAATCCATATTTTTGGATTATTGTTATGCAAAAGTCTATTTAAAGGTGGATAAGCCTATTCGGGTGGATATTGTAATATTTTTAGGGATTATGGACCATATTTTATGGCTAAATAAATATTTTAAATCTCATTAAAGTTGGATCTTAAACCAACTTAGTTATGACTCTTTTGATATTTCAGCAAGGGTATGTTTTCAATGTAGGGGGTATTTTTGTATGCAGGGACTGTGAAGAAGAGTTGGAGTTTTGAGTCCATTTCTTATGTTTTGAGGGGCATTTTGTCATGTTTTTAGAGGAGTTTGTTGAGGCATATATGTATCTGAACAAGGAGGTCTTGTACAAAAGATAAGAAGCCTTTGTAACAACAAAGAGTCATTGTAAAGAAAACTTGAGCATTTGAAGAGCAATAAAGAGGTCCTCCACTTGGAAGCAGGCCCAGAGACGTAGCCAAAGATTGGTGAACTTCGTTAACAAGTTCATGTGTCTACTTCTCTTTCTTGTTTTTCTGTTATCTTCTCTTATTTGCAGCAAGGTTTATGATGACTGAACTCTTTAATCATTTATGAGCATCAAGTAAAATGTCATAATTGTTATTCCGCAACAATTCATAGAATTTATGTATTTCACATTCTTATCGATCTGATGCATAAAGTACATAAACTTAACTTGCAATTTTGTCAGTAAAACCTCTCATTTTTGGATCATCTACCCACCACACCTTCCTTTCTTTCTTTCCTCAACAATATTGCGTGTGGCCCGAATTTCCAGTCCATGGTCAGGTCTAAAAGCCTTACAGATGGGTGCTTTGCCCCATCCCTCATTAACTCTTGAGGAGGTCTTCCCACCTACCAGCCTGACTGTAATTCATTTATGGGTCAGAGGTATGTTATAGTCACGAGCAATTAAATCCAGTAAGGTACTGGTTTTGGTGGAGATTAACACAACCATTCTTGGTCCCCTTCACCCTCTCTTTCATAGCATTCATGGTCTCTCTTAGCACATCCCCTTTCCAATAGTCATGAAACACTTATCCATTTTCTAGTAAATAACATAATTTACATTCATTGACCTTTTATACAAAGGTCCATTAAATCAAACATTCACACATATTGAGTTTGTCATAGTCTCTTGACCCATATAATTATATTTACAAATAGGGGGACACACGGGTGTTACAATTACATCAAAGAGAAGGAAGACGAATATGAAGAATAAAAACAAGAAAATGAAGAAGAAGAAGAAACATAACACCAAGATACAAAAACACCATCAAGGTTTGTGCAGAAACATCATCCATAAAATTTAATTCTCGGTGATAAACATGTTGGGACTCAGACTAGGAGAAAACTGGAAAGCAGTCCTGAATAGATGAATCTTTATTTGTTTTCTAAAATAAATCTTAAATGATTTGCAAAATCTAATAATGATGAACATTGGATAAATTCTATGGAATAAGAGTTAAATCAAATTGAGAAAAATCAAACATGGGAACTTGTCCCAAGATCCAAAGATAAAAATGTGATTGGCTCAAAGTGGGTATTAAGAAATAAGTTAAATGAAGATGGAAAAATAGTAAAAAATAAAGAAAGACTGGTCTATAAAGGATATTCTCAAGTAGAAGAGTTTGACTTCGAAGAAACCTTTTCTCCTATTGCAAGACTAGAGGCCATTAGAATGTTTTTGGCATTTGCAAGTTTCAAGCATTTTAAGATGTATCAAATGGATGTCAAGTCAACATTCTTGAATGGAGATTTAGAGGAAGAAGTATACATTGAGCAAATGGAAGGATTCTTATTGTCAGAAAATGAATATTATGTTTGCAGATTGAAGAAATCACTTTATGGATTAAAGCAAGCTCCCAGAGCATGGTATTCAAGACTTGACAAGTACTTGCAACAACAAGTTTTCAAAAGAGAAACAACATATATTAATTTGTACAACAAAATAGTCAATGCAAAGATGATAATCATTGTACTTTATGTGGATGCTATCATTTTTGGAAGTAATGCTGATAAGATGAGCCAAAATTTTACAGAATAAATGTAAAAAGAATTTCAGATGTTCATGCTTGGAGAACTGTCATTATTTTTGGGACTGCAGATTAATCAAACCAACAAATGCATATTCATTTCTCAGACCAAATATATCAAAGAAATGCTGAAGAAGTTTGGAATGGAAGACTGTAAACCTATCAATACACCAATGGTCATTGGTTGTAATCAAAGCAAAGAAGATGAATCAAAGGAATCAAATCAAATCCTGTACAGATCAATGATAGGAAGTCTCCTGTATGTAATGAATTCAAGACCAGATATTATGCAAGCAATAGGGCTAGTTGGAAGATTTCAAGCAACACCAAAGGAAACACATGTACTGGCAGTAAAAATAATATTTAGATATCTGAAAGGCATGTTGGAATTTTTTTTGTAGTATCCCACATGAAAAGAATTTATTTTGACAGCTTACACAGATGCAAATTGGGAAGGTAGTGTGGATGATAGAAAAGACACCTGTGGTGGAGCATTCTTTTTGGAAAACAATCTAGTGTCTTGGTTCAACAGGAAGCAATCATAAATTTCCCTATCCACAGTAGAAGCGAAATAAATTACAATGACAACAAGTTGTACACAATTCTTCTAGATGAAACAAGCGACGAAGGACATTCAGGTAGAGTATAATCAACCAATATCAATTCTGTGTGATAATACTAGTGAAATAAATATCTCCAAGAATCCTATCACGCTTTCAAAGATAAAGCACATTCTAATCAAGCATCATTTCTTAAGAGAGAAATTCACATAAAATAATGTCAAGATGGAATATATTGGCACAAAGTGACAAGTTGATGATATCTTTACAAAACCGGTTCCTAGAGAAACATTCGAGTACCTCAGAAATACATTAGGGGTGGTCCCTATAGCATCCATTCACTAAATTTCTACAAGAGGAGCACCAGCTCAGGGGAAGTTGTAGAAAGAGAAGAAGGTGGTTGGTTGCTAAAGAGTAATATGTAAGGGGTATGTTAGCACTCTGTAATTTGCCCAAGGCTATGGAGGTAGTCACAGAGGTAACATCAAACCACTTGGAGTCCAGGATCTAGCCCTCCAAGACTCAGAGAGGGATCTCTCTGTCTGATCTAGCTTTGTTTTAGATTTTATACATTAGGCTAGTTAGGAGGTGCAGAATTTGGTTTTTAAATGGTTTGTTTGGAGCAGGAGAAAAAGGCCATTGGGCAATGGAGTCACCGCACAAAATGATCAAAATCTACTGTCAACAAGCTAATCTTGCAAGGAAAGGTAGAAAACTCACTGGATATTTTGATTTAAATGAAATGGGAGAGATGGAACAGATTAAGAAATCCAATTAAACACAAAGAAACTGAGAATTCTGAGTTTAATCTTCAGTGGAAAACATGAAAACTATACCAAGCCAAAGGCAGAGGGTGCATTAAAACCAATTTTGCTCTTAATCTTCTCGGAATAATTTAGAGATAGGAATTAATTGTGATAACAAAAAAACAAATTTACAGAGAGGGATGCACATCACCAGTCAAATTAGTCACAAGAATCTTGCAGCATAGCACTGTATTACTGAAAAAATGAATCCATGGAGGCTCTGTGAGCTCTGATACAAATTAAATCATGGTCCCTATTGATTAACCCTTTTGCCTTAAAATTACATGAATATATAGGAAAGATCACCCCTCAATCCTAGGAGGTCGAATTCAACCACCTCGTCCAAAAATAGAAACGAATCCCTAAAAATCCTGAACTGTCTGCCATGAAAGACGGGATGAACTACTGAAAAAAGGGTCAACTCAAACATTCGTTTCTCCTCAACGTTGAAACCTGTGTATAAAATAAAAGAGGTTATTGTATATGAGTATGTTCTGGACAAAAATCGCTTTTGGTTTTTCCAAATTCATCTTCAGTTCTCCGAAACAACTCCTGCAAAATTAGGACTGAAACAGGAAAAACGAAAAACTGAAAAAAGGGGGCTCAAATATGGCTTCGATTCTCCCTTCTCATAGAAAATGTGCAAATTATGGGAGAGGTTTTTGTTCTTCAGCCCGTTACAGAGAAAACCTCTCTCAGTTTTTGAAAATTCCTTCCCGTTTTCCCGGAATCCTTCCTGGACACTTTTCCAAACCTACAACTTGTGTGATAACATTTTGGTCCCTTTGTCAGCGAGGATTTTGAAATCTTCTTCGGAACCCTAACAACACTTTAGCAATCTATCCCAAAGCCTCTTCCCTAGCTTGCCTTGCGACTCCACCCAAGGGACATTCCCTTTCCACTTTTCTTGATGATGTCTTCTTGAAGCTCATTTCGAGACTCCACCTTCCATGAACCCACCTTCCCCCCTTTCCCCCTTTCCCTCCTTCAGTGAGACTTGATCTCACCTAGTGACTGCATTGAGGTGTTCATTCAGTGAATGGAATTATGGCATCATGAGATGAACCCTCATCCATAACTTGTTATGACTCAAAGATGGAATTTCTATAGATGGAAAAGGAAAAGGTTGCTAATAAAGCTGTTAAGGAAATGATGAATCACATAAAAGAGTTGTTTCCTTCCCTTGACGATGAAGATCCGGATGAGACATTTGATGAAGAAGAAGTGATCATATATGCCCTTCCATTTGATGAATACATATAGGCCTTTGTTCCACCAACACAACAAGAAGAGAACATGATGAGTTGTAATCCTTTTGAAGATATTGATGACACTTTATTCCGCAACTATGGAAATGAAGAGGTGTCAGAGGAGCCCTTGGATGCGACAGATCTTTCTCAAAAGGGCACATGAATTACTCTGTATTAATAATCAAGCCTCGTGTGATAAAGAGGCAATGGAGTGTTATATTCTTTGCATGACTAGAACTAATGTCGCCTCAAGAAACATGTCACCTTTCTTGACTCAATTTTCGTGTCGCCTCAATTTTTGTGTCCATTGTTGGGTGGTTTTTTTGCACATGGGTTTTTGTCAATGGTTTTATATTTCCGGTTAAGGAATTAGGGTTTTTGATTAATCCATTTCATTGGATTAGGGTTTTGGATGTCGTTGGCTCCTATATGTATATTGTATTGTAAGATGTGGATGAATATGGAATATGGTGGTTTTCCCGGTTTGGGTTTCCAGGGGAAAAATATATCTGTAATGTGTGTATTTTCCATCATATCTTTTATGTTCTTTTACTGAAAATATGTTTGCAGTAAATAATTGTACAAGGTTAAAATCTACATGGAGGAGCATGCCCGTGAAGAGAAAAAATAATCTTGATGAAGAACAACATGTTGGGGCATCGTTATCTTTGCTCATGCCTAATGTAGTTGAGGTTTTCCAACCGTGCTCTCCTATTGTTCATGAAGTTCAAGAAGCAACTAGCCTCAGTGATGAACTTGAGGATCATGTTGAAGACATCCATGCCTCTACTCCTCCTACACACGAAGACAAAGAGATGGTCACTTTTGTTGATGGTATTATGAGAGAACCTTTAGATATGGTTGATGAACATATAGACACATTCGTATAGACTGGAAGACACGGGTGGGATTTTGGTCATCTCATTTTTTATAGAGACCCAATTTATGACATTGAGGGTAGCCCTCAAGATACGGGGCTTGAGTTGTCATCTTCAGAGGACTAATTTTCATGAATATATGATTCATATGTTTGGGATCCCGATGATAACATGATAACATATTTTTTCAGGGACACTTAGCCACTTTCGTCCTCAATATTGGAGGAATATGTAATGTCCCCACTTTGGCAGGAATCTAAGCTCTGATACCACTGTAATGATCCCAAGGCATTATGCAAGGATCATCACTGTTTTGGTGTCTTTTTAAAACTTTTTCCCGGTTGTGGTATTTCGTCAAACACTTTGTTGATATACCTTTTAGATGTGTTTATATGTGTGTATGCAGCAAATAACAGAAAGAGATAACCATGGAACCTACCTCAACCATATGCAATNAATGGCCAAGAAGATAGACAATAGATAAGAGCTGCTACAAAATACTCCCACTAATACAAAAGATGCCTCCAAAGGCTGAATGATAAATGAAGATCAATACAAGCAGATCTGAATGCCAAACTCTCCAGCTGAAGAATGCCACGCTCCAATAGAAGGCTAAAACCCTCAATAACTCGGCCCT
>SNQJ01S0071594.1:27709-38258 GCA_010110895.2 Picea sitchensis | reverse complement strand
ATATATAAATTGAAATGTAAAGAGTAAGATATCATAATACTAAACAAATATTATTTATAAAACAACATCTGGTCATCCAACTTCAAAATTAAAAAACTATAAAAACTAAAGCAATATATAAATATATAAGTCAATAAAAACTAAAGCAATATATAAATATTCAAGTTGCAAAGTTAAGAAACTCGAATTATTAATTGAATTGAAATATAATATATCACATTATAAAAGAAGTATTATAAATTGAAATCGATGATATCATAATATGAAACAAATATTATTTATAAACATTTGAATGTAGAACTGATAAAAGAAATATTATAAATTGAAATCTATGATATCATAATATGAAACAAATATTATTTATCAACATTTGAATGTTTGAGTAATAATGAAATGTTTTTCATGTTATGAATATTTAATACATGGTTATAATTAACGCTGAACAAATATTATTTTATATAAATGTAAACTATAATTAAAGTAAAGATTATAAGTAGACGATTCTTAAAACACAATGTTAAATTATTTATATATTTATTTAAAATCATAAAATAAAAAAAATCGAAACAATAATTTATAACAAGATATTAGATTTATCCTTTATTTATGCGCTTTAATAAGAAGATTTGATAAATATTGTTGTCGAAGGTCTTAGCAAAGCTTTGGAAGATGTTAAAATAAGGGGGAGTTCCAAGGAATTTTAATTTTCTCTACGCTTCAGTTAACACAACTATTTTTCATGGGTGATGCTTTGTTCTTCTGCAACGGTTGCAAAGAGGGGATGTTGAAAAATTGCATAATATTCTAGACCTCTTTGGTAGGGCAACTAGCATGCAAATAAATGCCAGAAAATCTACACTATCAGTCCACAATTTGGAGGCAGAAGAGTTGACTTACTATCGTTCCCTTTATCCGCATGAAGTGAAGGATTTTGATGCAAGCCTCAAATACTTAGGCTTCCATATAAAGCCAAACTACTACAAGAAGGAAGATTGGTCATGGTTACTAGCAAAGTTGGAAAAAAGACTAAAAATATGGATTTTTAGATGGATTTCTCGAGCTAGTCGATTGATACTAGTAAAATCGGTCATGTAATCCATTCCAGTTTACTAGATGTCTCTTTCCTGGATTCCCAAAGGAGTGTTGGACAAGGAAATGAGAATTTGCTTCAAATTTCTATGGGCTAGCACACAGGAACAAATTTTCCTTCCATGGGTAAAATCATTGGATATTTCTCACAACATGCAACCTGTGGATGAAAGTGATCATTCAAAAATACATCCATCCATACTTTGTTAAGGAATGGATCAAAAATCCATTAAAGAAGTGATCAATATGATCAATCATATGGAAGGTGATTGTCAATTGTTTTAATGTATTTGGAGAAGGACTTTCCTGGTGCATTGGAAATGGCACAAAGGTTCAACTTGGAACTAATCTATGGCCAGGAAGTGGAGACAGACACCTTCTCCCTCTAGATTTGATTCATCATTTGAACTCCAAGGGATTATTCTACCTTAACCATATTGTTGATGTAGACCGAACTACAATTTGGAACCAAGAGTTGATCCAGGTGGATATTGGTGGCCACCCACCTATTCCAACTGGTTCCTCGTGTCCGTTTTTTATTCAACACATCTTTCTGTACTGCTTTATAATTGTGAGTTCTACACTTCTCGAGTTGTTTGAAGCCTCACACATTCTCCAGGTGGATACATGTGGCCTCTCACCTAATCCAACTAGTTTATTTTGTATGTTTTCATGTCAACACATCTTGTTGTACTTTCAGGGCTATTTTGGGGCCCTAAACCTTGTTTTCTTGGCTGACCGCAATCAGACTGTAGATGAAGTTAGATACTGATGGAGGAATGTGTATTTCTCTGAAATACCTTTCCAATGGGATATCACACGCCTAAAACGAAGATCGTATGCAAAATTTACGACCCTAGGAAGTTGAGGTACCAAATTACACCAACTTACCCATAGGGCCCACATGACTTTTGGTGTTTCACCTTCTAGGGTTAGGTTTTTGGATGTCTAGGGTTTTGGCATGAATGAGTAATATTGAAAGGTCCTCTAGAGCCTCATTGTAATCCATTCTTCTCAGATAGATGCATGTAGCAGCCATGTCTCTTCTCAAAGATAGCTACCACCATTTGAGCAAGTTTTAGTTCTGCAGTTTACAGTCTCAGCCTATTTCATTATTTAATAGAAGATATTGTTCACTAGATTTTTGTGTTATTCTTCCTATATATGTGTTTATTGTATTCAGTCTGTTAATCAGTTCATTCCACTCCTAAATTAGGATCAGTGGTATCAGAGCGGTCTACTCTTCATTTTTTTTTCTTCGTGCATGTCCCCGACAAGAGATGGGTACAAGAAGTTGGGACTCGAACCAATCGATCCATTACCAGATTGGTCGTGCCCAGCCAGAAAACAACCCATGGGAGACGAAAAGAAACATGATGAAGTAGGATATCCTATCAAAATGTTGCTCGAGGAAGCCCTAGCATGACAAAGGAACGAAACGATGGACAACTTCGCGCAGATCCTTTGATGGTTGCCCATGGGAGAAGCATCTTCCTTAGGAGGCCATGCAACCCCCTTCAAGGTACACGTAAACTTTGATATTCCATTATTTGAAGGATTGATAGATGCGGATGTTGTAGATAAATGGTTCAATCTGCTCGAAGGATATTTTTCGATCTACAATTTTTCCGATCGGGAAAAGATCACTTTTGCACTCCTCAAGGTCATTCCCCATATTAAAGACTTGTGGGATGCTTACTCTGAGAAAAGGGTCGTAGAGGAATCTACAATTTTTGTGGTGGCCCCTACATGGGATTCCTTCTGGGACGCCATTAAAGAGCAGTACTACCCAGTTGGAAGCTATGAGGACTAGTACACCAGATGGACCACCCTACGTCAAGAAAGGGACCAGATAGTACCAGACTTCACCAATATTTTCCATACCCTACACACCAAATTGGGTATCAAATATTCTGAGCGTCATCTGGTGCTCAAATACCGTGGTTGTTTGCATAGATACATTCAAACATAAATGAAGTTCCTAGACATCACCTCATTGGTCACACCTTATAGATACGCTGTCAAGATCGAGCAGAAACAACGAGAGTTTGGATCTGCAAACCCCTCATAGTCGAAGCAGGGAAAAGGCAACCCCAACCCACATAGTAGGGGACCGAGTCGATATGGCCGCCCTCAGGACAATCTGTCCAAGCTGCAACACAAGAAGGGCAACAATAAGATGAAGAAGGACATGGAAAAATGGTGTGAGTACCATAAAATTACTTGGCTCAACAACGACAAATGTCGCTCCAAGCAGTCCCTCGTGGTTGAGCTGAAGGCATCTGAGTCATAGGTCGATTCTGATTTCAAGTCAAATCCTGAAGGAGGGAAGTAGATTATCGATGTTGAACCTAGTGCTATGGTCGCTACCACCAAAGTCCAGAGAAGAAAACCAAAAGAACCAAAGGAAGGGGAATGCCTCTTTCACTCGTAGATGTGGGTCAAGGAGGCTCTGATTCATTTCATTGTTGATAGCGGTAGTGAAAAGAACATGATTTCAGCAGAGGTCATCAAGTGGCTGAACCTGCCAATGACACTACACCCGCAACCCTACACCATCAGTTGGCTTCATCAAGGAAGAGATNCCAACAGTGTCATCTTCCCTACAGCATCAAGCCTTTCAAAGATGAGGTACTATGTGATATTGCTCCCCTTGAAGTTTGTGAAGTTCTTTTAGGACAATCATATTTGTGGAAGCTTCATGTTGTGTATGAGTCTAGACCCCGCAGTGTTATTATTACTTTGGGTAGACAATTGTATAGGATCCCAGAGGTGGCACCGCCTACTGTTATTTCTTTAATCTCTGCTAAGCAATGAAGTAATGTCATTTCACAGGCCAGGAAGTTCATCTTCTTTGTGATCCATGCTCACAGTAAGTAGAAGGTTGTCGCCACATCCATGGCACAGTGCCTCTCTTTGTAGCAGAAGCAAGTGGATGGGATCGTGGAAGAATACAGAGGCATCTTCATCTCACCTATAGGGGTATCGACACACTGCCAAGTCAAGCATCCAACTGATTTGACCCCTAGCACACCTCTACCTAATGGACCAATCTATCAGCACTCGCTGATGGAGAATGATGAAATCAGGCATCAGATCCAAGAGCTTCTTCAAAAGGGGAACACAGGACCCATCTCATCCCCTTGTGGAAGCTTGATTGTACTGGTGCAGAAGAAGGACGAGACTTGGCGACTCTGCATCGATTACAGAGCCTTCAACAAAATCACAGTCAGAAACCTCTAGCCCATTCCCAGGATTGATGAGCTTCTTGACCAACTCAAGGGGGCAAAGTTCTTCAGCAAGATTGACCTTAATTCTGGCTACCACCAGGTTCCCATCGAACCAACTGATGTTTGGAAGACAGCCTTCAAGTCTAAAGAAGGTCTCTATGAATGGCTAGTCATTCCCTTTGGCTTAACAAATGCACTGGCCACTTTCATGCGGTTGATGGATGATGTATTGAGACCCTTCACCAACTCCTTTGTGGTAGTATATTTGGATGACATCCTCATCTTCAGAAGAATGTGGGAGGATCACATGCGACATATTCAACAGGTTTTGAGCACTCCGCGGCAACACAAACTTTATGCCAACTTGGAAAAACGCTCTTTTAGCATGAACAGGGTCCAATACTTGGGCTACATTGTTGATGAGCATGGGGTACATGTTGATCTAGCTAATATCCAAGTCATCTGTGACTATCTAGCCCCGACCACACTGACCAAGCTTTAGAGCTTCTTGGGACTCACCAATTTTTACCGACGATTCGTGTTGTGATTCTCCCATATTGCATGGGCTCTCATCCAGGTGACCAAGGGTGGTGGTAGGGCCAAGGTCGTGTGGGGGAAGGAGCAGCAACGATAACTTGAAGATCTGCAACATCATTTTTCCTCAACTCCAGTACTCTCCTTGCTCGATCTGCAACAATCGTTCAAGATTGATATTGATGCATCTTACTATGTTGTGGGTGCAGTTCTCACTCAGCATGGGAATCCGGTTGCATACCATAGTGAAACACTCTTTGATACTGTCCGAAAATACCCCACCTATGAAAAGTAAATGCATTCCATTGTACAAGACTGTCATCAATGGAAACATTACATTCTGGGGACAGAAACGATCATACACATTGATCACAAGTCTTTGTAGTTCATATAGACACAGGGGAAATTAAAGAACGATCGCCATCAGAAGTGGTCCACCTACCTGCAGCAGTTTCATCTCAACATCAAGTATAAGACAGGTATCTCCAATCGTGTCAATGACTACCTTAGTCTCCCTCCTGTGGCTACACTTACCAATGTTCTCCATTCCTATGGACATGAAACATCGAAGTGGCACCAAATTTACCAGCAAGATCCGGACTTCGCCACCACATATCAACGCTTGGGTAGAAGCACCACTGTCATTGATTTTCACATTCAGGATGGACTCGTATGCCAACTGGGCCATCTCTGTGTTCCTACAAGCTAGCGTGTGAAGTTGATTTGGGAATCCCACTACAGTCGAGTGGCAGGACATTTTGGCGTAGAGAAAATTGTGGTCATTCTTCAGAAACATTTTTACTGGCCAAAACTTCGACAGGACATCAGCAAATATATCAGATCTTGCACTACCTATGCCATTTCCAATCCGGCCATCAAGAATAAAGGATTATACACCCCTCTTCCTATTCCCAAGAAGTTGTGGGAATCCATCTCCATGGATTACATGTCTAGTTTTTCATCCACGAAGCACAGAAATGAATGTGTGTTTGTGGTCGTTGATCGGTTTTCAAAGATGGCCATCCTCGTAACCTATAAGAAGAATTTCACAGCGCCAGATACTGCCAAGGTCTTCTTCGAACAATTTTGGGTCTACTTACCAGATACCATCATCTTCGACTAAGACAGCAGGTTCCTCAACACCTTTTGGTCAAGTCTCTAGTCTCTGTTGGACACCAAGATCACAAAATCCACTTCTTTCCACCCCCAAACCGATGGCCAAACCGAGGTCGTCAATTGGATGATTGTGCACATCCTGTGCATGTACAATTCTAAGAATCCCCATACATGGGACAAGAGTCTCCCATATGTCCAACACAGTTACAATAGGTCTCTCCATAGTTCCACCAGCCATAGCCCATTTCAGGTGGGTCTGGGATTCCAACCCTTGGGACCCATTGATGTTGCACTTCCTCTTACCATAGCATAGACAGACTCTTCCCCTCATCAGTCTACGATCAACAAAGCCACCAGATTCATTGAGCGTATTCATCACATCTGCCAACAGGTATGAGAGATTTTTCAAAAATCCAATGCTAAGTACAAGCAGCGCCATGATAAACATAGGGTACCACACCAATTTCAGGTTGGTGATAAATTCTGGTTACACTTGCAGAAGGAGCCTCTCACCGGGCCCCATCGAAAGCTTTTCCCACGTCGTTATGGGCCCTACACTATCACCAAGGTTGTGGGTAGCAATTATTTTGAGCTCAACACTCCACCTTTCCTTGGTCTGCATCCAGTATTCAATGTGGACCTCCTTCGGCCATATTTTCCACCATTATTGGACACCTATGAGATCGTTGAACAACTGACACCAATAGATCTCAACCCTGACTACATGGAAGAAGCATCCACCGATCAGATAGTGGACACACAAGTCAAGGGCACTCGCCAACAGTGGATCCATCTTTATCGGGTTGTCAAGGCAGGGCAACTCCTACACCAAGAAAAGTGGCTCACTCGAGGCAAAATCTAGCAGAATCTTCCTCACCTAATGGGGGAAATCAATGCAATGGAGGCCATATCTTCCTAAGGGGGGAGGATTGATCCAGGTGAATATTGGTGGCAACCCACCTATTCCAACTAGTTCCTCATGTCCATTTTTTATTCAACACGTCTTTCTTTACTTCTTTATAATTGTGATTTCTACACTTTTGGGGTTATCTGAAGCCTCACACATTCTCCAGGTGGATATGGGTGGCATCTCACCTAATCCAACTGACTTATTTTCTTTGTTTTCATGTCAGCACATCTTGTTGTACTTTCAGGGTTGTTTTGGGGCCCTAAATGTTGTTTTCTTGGATAACCATAGTTAGACTATAGATGGAGTCATATTTTGACGATGTAATGTGTATTTCTCTGTAATACCTTTTCAATGGGCTATCACGAGCCTAAAACGGAGGTCGTATGCAAAAGTTACGACCCTAGGAAGTTGACGTACCAAATTACACCAACTTACCCAAAGGGCCCACATGACTTTTGGAGTTTCACCTTCTAGGGTTAGGTTCTTGGATGTCTAGGGTTTTGGAATTCATTAGTAATATGAAAAGGGCCTCTGGAGCCTCATTGTAATCCATTATGCTTAGACAAATGTGCGTAGCAGCCACATCTCTTCTCAAAGATAGATACCACCATTCGAGCAAGTTTCAGTTCTGCAGTTTTATAGTTTCAACCTATTTCATTATTTAATAGAATATATCGTTCATTGGATGTGTTTGTTATTATTCATATATCTGTGTTTATTTTATTTAGTATGTTAATTAGTTTGTTCCTCTCTTAAATCTAGATTAGGAGTGGAAGGATTCAAATAGGTCAGGGCTAGTGGTGGTCTTCTCTGCTCCATGTTCCAACTATATCAAAGCCCTAAAAGTAGTTCATATCTGTATTATGGACAGAGATGATGAATTCTTTTGGAAACATGCTCCACATGGAATTTACACACAAAAATTAGGCTACATCCTATTAAATATAGAGCTACATCTAAGGGAGCCATCTTGGTAGTGCAAAGGAATTTTGAATGTTAGATGTCCCCTCAAAGCTTGTATCTTTATGTGGTGTATGATTGTTAATAAAGTGCCCACTTGGGATTCAATGAAAATAAGATAGATAGAGGTCATATGATGGTGTTCTCTATGCAAATCAAATGAAGAATCGATGACACACCTTATTATTCTCTACCCTTTTGTCAAAAAAATTGGCAGGAATGTTCTGCAAAACTAGGACAGGAGTGTAAATGGAAGGGACAAACAATGGAGGATGCATGGAAAGGTTGGGTAACAAATGATTCAAATCGTAGTATTATGTATTTACCATTGATTCTGAGTTGGGCACTTGGTCGGCACAGAACTTATATATCTTTTGGGATAAGCCATTAGCTCCAGGAATCATTGTTTCTCAAGGTCTTAGCATTCTCTCACACTTTCCTCAAGAAAAAGGAATGAGACCAATACGGATAATTCAAGTGGAAGTGGTGGACCATTCTAAGCCTTGGTATTTTTTCGATGGGGCTTCCCAACATAACAACCAATTGTGTGGGGGGGAACTTTACTCTACCTTAATGAGAATGATTTTTTCAAAATGAAAATGGGGCTGGGATCTGGAACAAATAACTATGTTGAGTTAATGTCACTGAAACTATTATTACTTTTTGTTGGGCAAAAAGGAGTAAAATCCATCCATATATTTGTCAACTCTATGATTGTTATAAAATAGGTATGAAAATCTCAAAAATTTCATAATATTCAGTTGCTCCCTTTACTTGAGGAAGTTTTCAAATTTATGGACACTTTTGACTCCTTACGTGTGTGGAATGTATCACAACATGGATGCATATACGCATATAAGGTCTTCAAATGGGCATGGGTTAGTGGATGATTTCAAAAGTTAACAATTGAGAACACTTTGATAATTACCAGTGCCCCTTCATAGATGGGAAGATTATCACTGCCAATTCCTAATAGCAGTTTTGTGTACATCATAAGGCAATAGTTTATATATGCTTGTTGGTTTGTATTGTAACATCCTGCTCTTCTGCACACCTGATTGGACTTATTCTTTGAGGACACTTGCGTGCAAGTGATCTAGTTCATTATATGATTGATTTTTTTTCTTATGGATTATGATGATGTTGTGGATATGATGATATGTATTTGATTATATTTTTATCGACAAGTGTTATTGACTATTTTTCCTGAGTGTGCGGGACTCTAGACAGATTGAGGATGCTGATGGAATCGATGAAAGTTATTTAAGTCATCATATTGTTGTGAAAATGGGACCCACGTTCCATCACTATGGTCTTGGGAACACCGATCCTAGCGATGATGTCATTGAAAACAAAAAACAAGCGGTGGTGCCATCATTAGAAAATGTAGACAAGGCCTCAGCCCACATAGTGAAGTAGTCAACAACCACGATGATGTAGCCATGTCCATTAGCCGAGGTAGGTTTACATGTCATAAAATCAATCCCCCATTTAGCAAAGGGACCGATTGTCACCACGAGATGAAGTGGAGCAGGATGAGCATGGATATTACATGTGAATATTTTATAGGAATCACATGTTTGAATTGCATTCATACAATCTTTGAATATTGTGGGCCAAAAGTATCTGATGCACAATATTTTGTGGGAAATGGCCAACCCAAAGAGATGACCACCACATGTTCCAGCATGGCATTCATCCAAAACTCTTTCATCTTCCTTATGGACAAGGAAATGGCATAGAATAAAATCAACCCTACGACAATAAAGTGTATCATCAATGACGATGTAGTCTCTAGCCTGATTTTGTATGCGTCTACATTCATCATGAGAAAGTTGAGGATGAAAATGTTGGGTCTGGAGATAGAATAAGACATCCCCATACCAAGGATCTGTAGAGTCAATGAGGAATAATAAATCATCGAGAAATGAGTCATTAACCACAGGTTCAACATCGACTCAGGGGAGATCGGACATCAATTCTACAAATGCCAAAAATTTCTTAGACCTGGAAGAAACAAATTCCAAATCAAACTCTTGGAGGATGAAAATCAACTTCGATTACTTTCCCCCAATGATATGATGCACTACTACATTGGGCGCAAATTACGATGAAATATTATGATGGTTTAAAATTTCGTCATATTTTGTTTTCTTTTTTTGGACTAAATATACCTTTTTTGGGGGGTCCAACTGTTGGTCGCTCTAGCGACCAACATTCCAGGTTGGTCATTTTAACGACGAAACTTAGTCGCTAGAGCGACCAACCACTAGTTAGTCGTTATAGCAACCAACAATGGCACGTGTGAGAATCAAATGACCATTTGTGGCTGTTTGCACCCAATTCGTCACTTGGTGAGAAAATAAAGGGTGCTTACATGCCCTGTTGGGTCTTGCAGAGCATGACAGCTGTAGAGGAAAGGGTTAGAGAAAATAAAACAGAACTATGAACAAGAATTAAATTAAAACAAACTAAAACTATGAGCATATGGAAAAAGAAATAACAAAGACAACAAGACCAATATCACCAATGTTTTGAGTTGGTCTATTGATGAAATCCAAAGCATGATGAAGAAAGGGAACTGTGGTTCCTTCTTCCTCCAAAGGAAGGCTCTTGAGGCCCTCACAAACTTGCTCTCCTTACAATAAGAAAATGAGAATGATGGTGAAAGAACTCCAAGCATACCCACTCAAGAGAGAGGTGGATAGCC
>SNQJ01S0071593.1:44949-62330 GCA_010110895.2 Picea sitchensis | reverse complement strand
GTTCTTAGGTGATGGTAGCACTATATAAAGGGGTTCAAGCAATGTAATGGGACATGAAGAGAATTATTGTATTGTGAGATGTAGCTCAATAGGAGGATGCCCCCTCGAAGAGGCAAGTGAACATAAGAGGATCCCTTCCATAATAGGATCCATTGTATGGTGTTGCCATACCTTAAGGGTTTGATAGTAATAAAAGAGATTTTGCATATTGTTCTTGTATATCTGTTGTGGTGTTTTTGTATTCAGTCTTTGGTTCTTAATAGTGTGTCACCCTTAGGGAAATGATTATTATTGGGGGTTCTCCTTGAAGGGTCACCATACCATTCCCGCTCATACCTACCACTTTCCACACTTCTCCCCTTTCATTTCCTCATCTTTTGGATATTTTGGGCTTATTGACCCCAAGAACGGATTGTACCTCATTTCATGGGAAGAAGGGGCTAAAGGCCTAGAGGTGTTGTAGATGGAAAAATATAAAAGCCATAAATTATCCTCTAGATTCTCTCCCTAAGGTTCTGAGAGAAATGAAATGCTTCTCCATAAAAAATTGAAGGACCTCTAAAAAATAAAACAGATAATTAATAAATGTCCCGTTTGTTGAGGGAATGCATTTGTGGTGTCTTTTACTTTCCTTGCACATGACACTAAATGTGTTCCTATCTCCAAGTGGCATTGCAGTGCTCCTTACTTTCCATTGCACATAACACTCAATGTTTCAGACCTTAATAAATTAATGGCAAATAAAAGGGCTTGGAAAAATGTTGCATTGCAAACATGAGACAATATGAGCCCTTGATATGTCAAGAACCCCATGCCCAAAAGGAATAACCCCCATCCACCTAATATTCAATACATGAATTAGAGAGGGTCTTTTTGAGAAGAACTCCTTAACTTGGGGATTGATCTACCCAACATGGCACCATGAAAACCCTCCCATACCTAAATTTGACAAATCTTATGAGGTCTTTGAACATTTGTTTACTTTTAAAAGGGGGTATTTGATGCACATGTTTGGGTGGTTCTTTTATTTAACGTGGCTTACTTGACATGATACATGTGAATTGTGGACCCTTGGAGGGCGCCCTTGTTTTTCTTTGCAAGACCTTTCCAAGTGTAATATTTTCCATGCAGGAACTGTTCCATTTTGACCTTCATGGGGGGTTGAAAACCCCAAGGATTGGATGTCATACCCCATAGGATGGGAAGAGGACCCCATAGCCATTGTACACTTGAAATGTTATATGTTTCCTTTGGAGGCAATTGGACAACACTAGGCGATGACATCATAGCCCCTTGCACTTGGACGTTGGCCTTTGGAGGCCCATGACATCACCTTCTAAGCCTTGACCTCATGTGGAGGATAGGGTTTTGATGGGATTGATGGTTCCATAATAGATAAGATGTGGTTTGAAGAAGGAATATGCATGGCATGACACTCCATAGCATGAGACATGTACACATGGCCTTTGGAGGCCCAACGACTTGCATCTAGAGGCTCAACATCTCATTTTTTGGGCCTAATGTCACCCTTCTAAGGGATTTACTTTATGTAATTTTTATTTTGTAAGATACAAAGGAAAATAAAGAGGGTTGGTCCTCTTTTAATTCTTTGTTGACTTTCTTATGTGGAAAATTTGGTTGGTTTTATATGAACTCATATAAATAGAGGTAATCTCACTTTCATTTTAGACAACAACTCACTTGAGAATTACATAAACTCTTGGATGGAATTATTTCCATAGTTGGGAAATTCTCCCTCTCTTTTCTTTGGTGCAAAAATGATGATTTTACTTGTCTATTGGTGCAAAATGGATGCTTTTACTTGTCTATTGGTGGAATAAGGCTAGCAATTTCTCTTGCATGCTTCTTCTTGGCAATTGTGGTGGAATATCTCGATAAGTAAGGGTTTTTCATACTATCTCTTGGATTAGATCAATAATTTCTACAATTGTATGTGTTTCTTCTTGATTTCAAGGTTATTTTTTCAAATTTTTGGAGGAGTATAAGGGAATACACCCTCCATCAAAGATCTCTCTTTTATTGTCATTGAAAATGATATTTAAAAGGTTGCTACAAGGAGTAAAAATGCTTACACCCTTGTAGATTTACCTTGCTAAGGTTTGTTTACTCTAGGGAGTAAAAATGATTACACCCCTAGAGGAGTAATAAACCTTAGCTCATAAACAAGAGACTCCATAACCCAAATAGATAAGACACTAATCTTTTTTTTAATTGGAAATTGAATATTATTACATTGGTAAACATGATTTCAAGGAGATTGAATTGTTCAAGTTTGGAAATAATTTTTACACGCTATAAGCTATCTTACACCTTCAGGGGGGCTTGATTTGCAAAGTATTTAAGTTGTTGTAATAAACATTTAGCTACATCCAATAGGGTTGCAAAAACTTAGGCTAGAACTTGCTACTATAGAAAAAGTTTGCTACATACATCCAATAGGGTTGCACAAACTTAGGCTGTAAAATTTCACTGATAACACCAGATAACAACCCTCCTTTGTTGTCAAAGTCTTGGTTTAATTATTGGAAAATTGTTTACTTGTTGCTAGCTTTATTTTCCAACATCATACACTTGATTTTGATGGTTTAATTTTCAGCTATCATGACTTATTTACTGTTGATATATATTTCCATACTGCTGCAATTTTGGGACATCAAGGTTTCTTATTGATTCTTCATTGGTTTTGAGGCTTTAATCATCATATATTGTCTTGTTCCAGCCAATTATAACATTGTTTTGCAGGTACATAACCTTGGTGTTGTTCCTCAAAATTGCCCCTGTCTAGGGAACAATGTCAATGTATCCAAAGAAGCTTTTAGAAACCTCTTCCCTCTTTGGGATTTCTTGGAAGAATCCAGAATCCGAAGGGGGTAACCCTCAATCAAATGATATTCAATAAGCTCATTGACAAAAGGAAATAAAATAAAGTTTTAAAAGGGGAAAGATCATGTAAACATTGATAAACATATGAAGGGGTAACCCTCAATCAAATGATATTCAATAAGCTCATTGACAAAAGGAAATAAAATAAAGTTTTAAAAGGGGAAAGATCATGTAAACATATGAATAACAAATTACACAAACTATCTAATCAGAGAGGGAATCATAATCCCCATTTTCCTAAGTTATAGATGATGGAAGAAATAAAGAATATTGTAAAACAAAATAGAGTCAATACACTAATGGAAGATGACAACCATTGAGGTACTTACCAACCCATTGTTGTCAGTGAAGTACGTACCAACCCACCCATTGTTACATACCAACCCACCCATCGTTTCAATGTTAACTTTTTAAATACAGATTATGACATGCATAATATAGCTATCTAAATATAATCAAGAAATCTAAACAATCTATGTCCAGTGAGGTACTTACCAACCCATTGTTGTCAGTGAAGTACGTACCAACCCACCCATTGTTACGTACCAACCCACCCATCGTTTCAATGTTAACTTTTTAAATACAGATTATTATGATCATGAAACCAAATATAAATGTAGCTTCATGACATAATATATATCAACCATGAATTTAGACAGACACAATCACAACTTTAATGAAGGCTAAGAAAGAAAAACAGATGAAGTATTGAGTGTGTCAAAAATCATGAGATAATATATATCAACCATGAATTTAGGCAGACATAATCACAACTTTAATGAAGGCTGAGAAAGAAAAACAGATGAAGTATTGAGTGTGTCAAAAATCCATCATATAGTTACTTCCTAACCAGACTCATAAAATAATTAGACAACTAAAAAAATGAATGAGATGAACAAAATAAAGATTACAAACCAAAAGAAACAAAGAAAAGAATACTCTCATCATATTTAAATCGTGCAAATAAATTATTACAGGTCTTCATGCTTTCACAGACTCGGCCTGGATGAAAGCTTCGGCTTCATTCCTTCCCAGCGTTGTTCTTTTTATTCTTTACAATGATAGTTAGGGTTTCGTTATGCACAACTATCTCCAAAAAGTAGTTAATGCTTATTTGAATTTTCCAACAAAAAAAAATGTTCATTTATATTTATAATATAATTATGTAAACATATCATTATCTTCCCTTATTGAACTCTGCCCTCCATAAGAACTTCAAAACTCTTAAATGACAAAATAACAGTCTTTATGATCTTTTCAGTACGCACACTGATTGATTCATATGCATCCCATTACAGAAGTAAAACAAACAAAAAAATAGAATATTTTAGCTCAGAAATGCATCTAAACAGAAAATAGATTCCCTTTTGTAATATAGTTTCTCCTCTTTTCCTTTTATATATAGAAATCTCAAAAACAGAAAAAAAAGTTATATTAGATTTAAAAAGAGGGAAGGACTCTCATTTCCATCAACCCAAAGATTGTATTTCATCTTCCATGCAGTCTTCAACAAGGCCTTCTTTGAGAATTACAGATAGTTAAATATACTTCCTGCTTACTTAAATTACAAAGGTGAAAATCCCAAATTTTATTAAAGACCGTTTAAATTAATCACATGGTATAAACATTTATTTCTTGCTGTCCTTTCTAATTTTGATTTGGATGAAAAACACCTGTAATATTTTCAAGCTCATCTAAAAACAACAAGACAAATAGAAATATATTTTACAATCACCCACAATAAGAATGAAAGAGGCAGATCAGAAACCCTGGAAATAATGTCCTTCATTTCTGAAAATAAACAATGACTCCATCCATGGTGATAAGAAGGGCATAATATTTCCACTGTCCTGCATGCATACCAACAATTTGAGCTGCAGAATTACAATGACTCCATCCATGGTGATAAGAAGGACATAATATTTCCACTGTCCTGCATGCATACCAACAATTTGAGCTGCAGAATTGATCACTAGTCCAAATAAAGTTGGTCCAGTAAGTGAGACATTAAGTAACACATTTGCATATGTAGAAATAATACCACTTATCTCTTCATCCTCAACATAGCTACCACTTCCATTAAAATTGAAACAATGAGAAACTGGCCCATCTATTGGTCTGCCTCCAAATTCCCATGCAGAAAACCGCTTATCAGTTATCGTAAACCGCTTATCAGTTATCGTAAAACTCCAGAACTTCACCAACTGACTAGATTGCTCGCTAATATCCACTATCATGCCCCGACTATTAGTGCAAATAATCTGGTGAGCTTGAATTACCATTTGAAGCTATAAAATCCATCACCACCAAGAAGTTTAACTCATACTCATTTCTGGACTGCAAACTCATGATCTTACAAGACCATGCTCTCTCTCTCTCCGTCCAAAAAAAATTACGATCTGGTGGCATATTCATAATTACATCAAACCTTCCTTTAGAGTTTCATGGCACCCATATTACTCGTTTCAATGTTCACAAAGATGCCTCCGTGCAATTTTCTTTCCTAAATAACTTCCCGTTGCTTATCAAGCTGAGTGATCACTGCATTCCTTTTATTATTCTTAATCTATTAATTGACCAGATTACGAAAGCACATAGACTAATTTTATTTATTGCCAGGAGGGAAAACCTCCAAACCATCCAAATAATTAAAGGAACGTGAATCCTATTGGACCATTATTTTGTGATATCTTCATCGTTTTACAAGTTCTCTTAACATGAAGGCCGAGGTTGAGAATCCGTAATGGTTTTGAAAATTCAATTGAAGCCTTTTTAAGGGATGCAATGATATGGATATAAGGGTTTGAAACCCCCAATTTCTCTTTGTTTTGATTAGAAGAAATGAGCTTCTGCCAGCTTGATCCAAACTATGCACGTCTAGCCTCCCTCTTAACACTCATATTACTGATACATAAGTTCTGTATTTAAGCTCATAACCTTAATGTCCGGAGTCATTCAAGGTTCATGTATAAGGATATCAGGGCTTTAACGCTTTTCTTTGCATTCGAAGGATCTAATAGATCCAAAATCACATGCAAATTCCACTCTGAATGACTCTTGAATATATGTAGGAACATGTCTTACCAGAAGATGTTGAGGTTCTCATGTACTCTACAATGAGCACATGTCCCCATGTAGGAGCTAGATTTTACCCCCGCAGGATAGGGGTAACTAAGGAGATGATGTCTCAAGGCCCACAGGTTGAAGACATGGAGTTCTGAGAGCCATATGAGTGGACATAGCCCCTTCTCTTTCCACACATCACCACTGATTGAAAACAACAACATATACCACATCAACTTGGCCCACATTGGATTATAGGTCTTTATTCATGATGTAATGATTTTGGTCTTGTGGTAAGTATCATTTTAATAATTAAAGCATTTGACCATGTTGCAAAGGGTCATTTCTTCATTATGAAAATGTTTTCTTGGAAATTATACCTTTTTCCTTATTTCACCTTGGTGGTTGACATGGTTTCCTAGTAAGTGGGTCATCCTCAGGGAAATGGATGCTACTGAGGGTTCTCCTTGAAGGGTCATTGTATCATTCTTGTTCATACCTACCACTTTCCACACTTCTCCCCTTTTGTTTCCTCATCTTTTGGGTTTTTTGGGCTTATTGACCCCATGAAGTGGGAAGAAGGGGCTAAAGGCCGAGAGGTGTTGTAGCTGGAAAAGATAAAAGCCATAAATTATCCTCTAGATGCTCTCCCTAAGGTCCCGAGAGCAATGAAATGCTTTTCCATAAAAAATTGAAGGACCTTTAAAAAAGAAAACACATAATTAATAAATGTCTTCCTTATTAAGGGAATGTATTTGCGGTGTCTTTTGCTTTCCTTGCACAAGACACTTAGTGTGTTCCTAGCTCCAAGTGTCATTGCGGTGCTCCTTACTTTCCATTTCACATAGCACTCAATGTTTCAAACCTTAATAAATTAATGGAAAATAAAAGGTCTTGGAAAAATATTCCATTGCAAATGAGGATGCAACACACCCTCCACAAAGACACCTATAAATGAGACAATATGATCCCTTGATATGTCAACAACCCCATGCCCAAAAGGTATACCCCCATACACCTCATATTTACTACATGACTTAGAAAGGGTCTTCTTGGGAAGCACTCCTTAACTTGGGGATTGATCTACCCAATAAGGAACCATGACAACCCAATATGACATTTGTTTAGTTTGAAAAGGGGGGATTTGATGAACATGTTTATGTGATTATTTTATTAAATGTGTCTTACTTGGCATGATACATGTGACTTGTGGAGCCTTGGATGACGTACTTGTTTGTATTTGTAGGACCTTTCTAGGTGTAAGCTTTTCCATGTAGGAACTATGCCATTTTGGCATTCATAGGGGGTTGAAATCCCCAAGGATGGACGTCATACCCCACATGATGGGTATAGGACCCCGAAGCCATTGTACACTTGATATGATAGACGTTTCCTTTGGAGGCACTTGGAAAAAACTAGACGATGACATCATATCCCCTTGCACTTGGACGTTGGCCTTTGGATGCCTATGATGTCACCTTCTAAGCCTTGACGTCATGTGGAGGATAGGGTTTTGATGGGATTGATGGTTCCAAAAGAGAGGTGATGCGGTTTGAAGAATGAATATGCATTGTATGACACTCCATAGCATGAGAGGTGGAGACATGGCCTTTGGAGGCCCAATGACTTGCATCTAGAGGCTCAACGTCTCATTTTTTTGGCCTAGTGTCACCCTTTTAGGGCATGATGTCACCCTTCTAAGGGATTTACTTTATGTAATTTTTATTTTTTAAGTTGCAAAGGAAAATAAATTGGGTTGACCCTCTTTTAACTTGTTGTTAACTTTCTTATGTGGACAAATTGGTTTTAGTTGACCTCATATAAATAGAGGTAATCTCACTTTCATTTTAAACAACAACTCACTTGAGAATTACATAAACTCGTGGCTGAAATTTTTTCCTTGCTTGGGAAATTTTCTCTCTCTCGTCTTTGGTGAAAAATAGATGCTTTTACTTGTATATTGGTGGAATAAGGCTAGAGAGTTCTCTTTCATGCTTCTTCTTGGCAACTGTGGTGGAATATATTGATAAGTAAGAGTTTTTCATGCCATCTCTTGGATTAGGTAAGGAATTTACGTAATTGTATGCATTTATTCTTGATTTCAAGGTTATTTTGTCAAACCCTTGGAGGAGTGTAAGGGCGTATACCGTCCTTCAAGGATCTCTCTTTTATTGTCATTGAAAAGGCTATTTAAAAGGTTCGTACAAGGAGTAAAAAGACTTACACCCTTGTAGATTTACCTTGCTAAGGTTTGTTTACTCTAAGGAGTAAAAAGGCTTACACCCCTAGAGGAGTAATAAACCTTAGCTCATAAACAAGAGACTCTATAACCCAAATAGATAAGACACTAATCTTTTTTGCATTGGAGATTGAATATTATTACATTGGTAAACGCGATTTCAAGGAGATTGAATTGTTCAAGTTTGGAAATATTTTTACATGTTGTAAGTTATCTTGTGCCTTAAGGGAATCTTGATTTGCCAAATATTTAATATTTTGTAATATACATTTAGCTACAACCAATAGGGCTGCAAAAAACTTACTCTCTTTCTCTCTCTTACTCACTTTTCTACCATTGAAATTCACTTGCAAGTTGTCATAGTTGATCTACTACTTAAAGGCTATTGTTTGGGTGGATTGCTTGTTGGTTTTAGTGGCTAGAACTTTCTGCTATAGAAAAAGTTTGCTACAACCATAAGGCTATTGTAAAATCTTGTTGATTACACTAAATAACAACCCTCCTTTGTTGTCAAAGTCTTGGTTTAATTATTGGAAACTTGTTTACTTGTTGCTAGCTTTATTTTCCTATATCATACACTTGATTTTGATGGTTCAATTTACATGTGTCATAACTTATTTACTACTAATATATATTTCCATACTGCTAAAATTTTGGGACAACAAGGTTTCTTGTTGATTCTCCATTGGTTTTAAGGCTTTAATCATCACATATTGTCTCGTTCTCGACATGTCTAACATTGATTTGTAGGTACATAGCCTTGAAAACCTTTTATCAACTCATAAGACCTTCTCTCAAGCCTCATTTTCTCCCTTGACCTTGACCTATAGGGGCACTCTTCAATCTCTTTCCATTTTCCATCACAATCCTCCTAGGGTCACCGAGAAGCCTCCCTTGTGTTTGAATTGTCCTTCAATAAGATGAGGGGGGCATCTATTGAGGTGAAAATGATAGTGTTATACCACAAATCACCACATCAATTGCATTTGTGAGATGGCTTAGTCCTTTCCCCTAGATTGCAAACTTAAATCCCATCCTCCTTCATCAAAATCACTTAAAAAAACAATATTTTTGTTTCCATCCACGAGTCACCTATGTGAAAACCATGGATGTTCACACCTTGCTAGTTTTCAACTGACGGATTCCCTAAAAATATATGAAAAAATAAAATATTCCACATTTTCGGATGGTTTTTCCAGTTGGGCTCATTCCCAAACTCCCCTTGGCCCGTAAACAACGAAATTCAACCACCTCAACCCCTTGAGGATGGTATAAAGGCACCCATGAGGGAATGGATGAGGAGGACAACCTAGGTGAAAGATTATGCGGATGAATTCGTAAGCTTCCCTATTTTCCTTGATCCTCTGAGTAGCATCCCCCTGATCTAGAACTTGTTTTCCAGTACTCCTTCTACTCTTTTATATGACCATAGGGTGTGTTCCTATCCCTTTTGGTTCATCTGAGGAAGGACCATATTGCTGAGTTGATGCTTGCAGGACCAATGGAGGAACATGAGCGGTTGGCTTCGAGGCAATGTCAGTGGTTAGAGTCAAGTTGTAACTACCTACTTATATTATTTTCAATAAAAGAGTTGTCTTTCCCTCCATATATGTGTAAATTGATTCAATCTATTGACATATGTTAGTTTTTTTCATATACTTGAATTTTTTCACATTGTATGTATGATTTGAATTCATAACCACCTTGTCACAACACATACCTGGTCTCCTTTTGTAGGTTGATACCAGTAGAGATTATGAGCAAAATCAAAGGATGAGAGCGAGGATGTACATAGGACGTAGGATACAAGGTGCAAGGTATCTCGTTCTCTCCTTAAAGTAGTTATTTTCTCATTGCGTTAATGTGTGTGTGAGGGTAGGTTTTGTCTTTTACATATATGGTCTTGCTCTACTGTGACATGACCCAAGGTCACAGGGGAAAAATCCCATAACAAAATAGGTGTTCCCAGTTGTGTCACACATTTGGTGTTTGGGTTGGAATTTTCCCAAAATACAAACCGTACGATAATAGGATGAATTAATAATTTGCCATCAATATTCCATGAAAGAATTGGTCAATCAAATTTGAGTGTTTATAGTTGAGTACATCTCAAAAGAATATCAAGTTATAGCCTTGTTTTCTAGCCTACATAACTCCATAAGAATTTGGTTGTCATTAGCCAATATAGAAAATGTATTGTTTAATGAATTGAATAGAATACTTATCCATGGGGAGCACAAATAGATTTTATTGAAAACCAAACAATGAATTTTACTTTAATCTTTAGTGAACGATGACTTAAGTTGTGAAACAACTTGAGAATATAGACAAAAATAGTACATAAATATAGTTACAATGTTGCATCTAAATTAATGTTTCCATATATATGTGTGTGTGTGTGTGTGTGTGTGTGTGTGTGTACACACATATATGTATGTATGTATATATGTCTGTGTGTGTACATATATATGTATATACATGTGTGTGTGTGTGTGTGTGTGTGAACAAAATTGCATCCAAATTAGTGTTTCTCTATAAACATAGAAGAAACATTTATGCACTGATGCAAAAATAACGACAATAAAAACACTCAAGCTAGACTCTTATTCCATAGTTGGTTTTTGAAAATTCATTTCGATGTAAAATTTGTAATAAGATGAGGAAATTTAAGCTGATACTACTTTGTGACATAGAGTGCCTTGAGATTTGTATTATTTCAATGAATAACATTACAATTAGCGTCTACAAATTCAAACTTTGACATAATTTTAAATTTAAGTTAACAAATTGTGACACATAAAAGGATGTTAAGGGGTTTGGACAATCTAGAATCTCTAGTACTATATGAGATCACTTAGGAATTCCATGTAAGCCAAAAATTTAGTTCAATTACCTTATTGACAAAGAAATATTTAACACAATGGGAGAATATTATCAATATGTTTTGACGAACCAATGTGCCATTACTAATACCTTTCTCATAGGAGTTGGGGTCCCAAAATAAAAATAGAAAAGAAAACCCCTAGGTAAGATTTAGATGCCTTGGATCTACTATTCATGTATCTCCCATTCTTCTCTAATCCAAAATTTGATCACATTCTTTGATGGTTTCTACCAAAAAAAAAATGTAAGAAATACATACCAAATTAAATTTTCACATACATAATTTTATTAAGCCCTTTAAGAATGATGGGAACACCAATCTTAATGCAAGAGCCATCACCTTGTGATAAACCTTTGAGATAAACATTCTCAACCTATTTAGTGTCATTTTTCTCAAAATTTAAAGCATGGTCATCATTTCCATCCTAAGTATGAAGCATTATAAAGGTATAAGGATATATATGTCTACAAAGGGCAAGCTAGTTAATATTGGATCATGTGACAACTAGAGGCTTATAAATTAATTAACATTTAACATACAAGAAAAGCATATGGGAAAGCCACAATGCACAAGCACTTGTAAGTTGTAACATGCATTAGGGTGCATGATTATGGAACTTGTAATATGCATTAAGGGTCATGTTCATGTGAAATAATTCTTATCATATTTAAATATTGTTGCACATCACGATATCATGAGACCAATATGAGGGGAAAAAGAAATACTTAAACAAGAGAATAATTTTGGATTGCTTGGAAATCCATCACTCCAAGGACATAAAAAATAACATTATATAAAAAATAACATTGTTTCTTTTTACCATAAATAGTTGTGATTAGTTTAATATATTTGTGGGATGTGTTGTGTGCGTCTAGAAAAACACTCTAATAAACCTAACTTTTAGTGTCTTTGGAATTGCGTCTATGACTATAAAATCTCCTCCCTCTCTTCCTCTATATAATTTTCACATGTTCAAGATTGGGAATTTAATTCTAATCTTTGTAGTGAAACAATATATAATGGGCCCAAAGGAACATGGTACTTGAAAGGGTAGTTACTTGATTATCTTTGCCTTATATGTATAGTTATAAAGGAATGCAAACTTGTCATGAACGTTGTGCTCATATACCCATGAACCAAGTCTTTAATGCAAGGCGTCCTATTGATATATTCTTGTGGAAACATATGATCATATTCTACCCAATTCCTTTATTCATATTCATGTTATTTTTTTGTCTTTATTTTTAACATTTATCATTGATAGAAGTGAATATGTAAAGTAAAAATAGATAAGAAACAAGATGAATTTTATCAATTAATAAAACTAAGTGTTAATGATGAAATTTATTGTAGGTCCTATGTGGAGACCAACATTATGATATGTGAAACTTTGTAGTACAATGTTCAGTAGAGGAATGACAATTTTGTTTTTTTATTATATATATATATATATATATATCAATTAAATATTATAATTTTTATTTATATTACATTAAAACAATTAAATATGAGAGATATTAACATCCTTGTATTCATGAGTTAGATGTTACCCCCCGGGCTAGGGGTAACTAAGGAGATGATGTCTCAAGGCCCGCAGATGGAAAACATGGAGTTCCAAGAGCCATATGAGTGGACAGATCTCCTTTGTTTACCACACATCACCACTGATTGACAACAACAACGTCTACCACATCATCTTGGCCCATAATGAACAATAGGTATTTCTTCATGAGGTAACAAGTCTGTTCTTGTGGTAAGTGTCATTTTAATAATTGAAGCATTTGAACATGTTCCAAAGAGTCCTTTATTGATTATGAAAACATTTTCTTGGAAATTATACCTTTTTCCTTATTTCACCTTGGTGGTTGACATGGTTTCCTAGTAAGTGGGTCACCCTCGGGGAAAGGGTTTCTACTAGGGGTTCTCCTTGAAGGGTCATCATACCATTCCTGCTCATACCTACCACTTTCCACACTTCTCCCCTTTCATTTCCTCATCTTTTGGGTTTTTTGGGATTTTTGACCCCATGAATGGATTGTACCTCATTTCATGGGAAGAAGAGGCTAAAGCCCCATAGGTGTTGTAGCTGGAAAAATATAAAATCCATAAATTATCCTCTAGATTATCTCCCTAAGGTTCTCAAAGCAATGAAATGCTTCTCCATAAAAAATTGAAGGACCTTTAAAAAAGAAAACACATAATTAATAAATGTCTTGTTTGTTGAGGGAATGCATTTGCGGTGTCTTTTGATTTCCTTGCACAAGACACTTAATGTGTTCCTAGTTCCAAGTGGCATTGCGGTTCTCCTTACTTTCCATTACACATATCACTCAATGTTTCAGACCTTAATAAATTAATGGAAAATAAAAGGCCTTGGAAAAATATTGCATTGCAAATGAGGATGCAACATAGCCTCCACAA
This sequence comes from Picea sitchensis, assembly GCA_010110895.2. Taxonomy (NCBI): domain Eukaryota; kingdom Viridiplantae; phylum Streptophyta; class Pinopsida; order Pinales; family Pinaceae; genus Picea; species Picea sitchensis. The sequence continues at coordinate 48,819 of SNQJ01S0071593.1, read as the reverse complement.
AGGCACTCATAAATGAGACAGTATGAGCCCTTGATATGTCAAGAACCCCATGCCCAAAAGGAATACCCCCATCCAATTCATATTCACTACATGACTTAGAGAGGGTCTTCTTGGGAAGCACTCCTTAAAATGTGGATTGATCTACCCAATAAGGCACCATGACAACCTTCCCATACCTAAATTTGGAAAATCGTATAAGGTCTTTGAGCATTTGTTTAGTTTGAAAAGGGGGTATTTGATGAACATGTTTGGGTGGTTCTTTTATTAAATGTGGCTTACTTGGCATGATACATGTGATTTGTGGACCCTTGGAGGGCGTGGTTGTTTTTCTTTGTAGAGCCTCGCTAGGTGTAAGCTTTTCAATGGAGGAACTATGCCATTTTGATGTAGGAGCATCATAAGCAGCCAACCAAGCAAGCGTAAAGGTAGAAGACATTTGAAAAATCACCAGTGCACATTTTGAAATATTTTGAAAATTAAACGAGTGGATATTAATGTAATAGCTAGGGGAAGCGTACTTGCATTTATATCTAGATGTTGTAAACAGATCTTGAGCGATTTTCTCTCATCTGTCGGTTGTAATAGGCATTTAAGCCTGTTTAATGAAAGTAGGAGGAAGTAACTTAATATATTAGAAAATCTAAGAGAATAGGAGAGAAAACAAATATAGACACCCTCAACCCCTTTTACATTGTAACATTATGATAGAGAGAATTCATAAGTTGTTGAGCTATAGCGGAGAGTTGTAGAGAAGAACCCATGTACAGGAGCACTTGAGTTAATATATAAAGCTTTGACTCAATTTTCATGGTGTTATGATGCTTACTGTTTACATTTGTTGAATGATATGTTTACAGTTGTTTTATTTTCTCTGTTATGCATTTGTTTCAATGTTATGTCATGTGTATGATTTCATGGTGAATGTATGAAGTTTGAGAGAGAAGAAGAATGAGTTTCAATTGTTTTTCTTCCTGAGAATTCCTGCAAGGAGTGCAGTGAATGTCCGCAAGGTGTGCGTTGACGAGAGTCTGAGTTTTATCTCAGAAAGCTCAGGAGAGATATCATTTTTCTCATACCAGCAAGAGTGCAGGTGAAGCACAGAGTCATGCAAGGTGTGTGCAGGCTGGTTGAAGCCTTATAACTTATTAGCTAAGGTGAAGGTTGAAGGAATATTGTTGCAAAGAGTGCACATAGTCAAAGACTCAAATAACCAGAGATTATTTGAAAGTCTGCCGAAAGGAGTGCATGCAGGAATCCTTTTGAAGTTTGATTTTACCAGAGAAATATCAGGAGGGATAGCACCTTTGAAGTGGTCAAAGGGAGACGAAGGTCGAAATCATCTCATAGAAGTCAAGTCCAGGAGGGAGAACACCGAGTCAGTTCGGCCAGATATTCTTGAGAAGAGAATCGGGCGGTCAGAATTCTCCATGGAGAACTCACGAAATCGCGAGGACTGTAGGATCCAGTGGAGTTGCCAGGTGGTTAGGAGTTGGACGAACCCACCACCCTAATGTCAAGAATCAACGAGGACCATTGATCGTGGTCAGTTTGAGCCGTTAGATCATTTTGGGAATTTGGGGATTGGAACTACAAGTGATTTTGGGATCGAGAGTTTCAAACTCCCGGTTCGCGAAGTCCTGAAGGAATGTAGGTCATCGGATCTAGGGAGGATTATAGTTGTTGATCCCATTGAAGGCACGATTTCAGGGTTTGGGGTTTGAAGAGGGAGAGGAATGATTTTTGGACGTTCGCTCAAGTCCCAAAAGCCAAAAAACTCGTGTGGACATGTGGCAAGAATCCACATCGTAAACATAGTACAGTGGAGGAGACAGGTGGCGTGTACTCGTCGCATAGGAGGAGTCAACATTCGTTGAAAAATTTGGGTTTCGAAGGTTGAAGATTCGGGAAACTTACATCCAGATTCGCGAAGTCGCGAAATCCAAAATTTTCCTCTTCGGGAAAAGTCCCAATCATATTCTTTGGTGAGTCAACCTTCGGTGAATATTTTGGGGTTCGACATTTCGACATTTTCGAGGAAAATGAGTTGGGGCTCTTTGCGTTGGAAATCTGGAATTCACGAAACGCGACACACCTTTGGAGGAGGAAGCGGTCACAGATTTCAGCACTTCAACCTTTCGGGTTTCGAGAGATTGAGGAGTCAGAGACTCGACTTCAGGATTCGTGAAGTCGTGAAACCCAAAATTTCATTTCGACAAAGGTCACGATCATATTTGTTGGTCAAGTGGTTAGAGTTAACGCCTTGTGTTTGATCACGCATGCATAACTCATAAGGACCCGTGGATCAGATTTGTGGGGTTCCAGTGAGGGCCTGAAAGAACTATTTCAGTTCTATGGATTTGAAGAAGATCAATCATGTGTGGATCTTGGCCCGAGGGTCAGGGGTCTATGTCAAGTTTGGTATCAGAGCATAGAACAAATTATTTGCTTTTTGTAGCAGAGAGAAGGGAGAAATTTTACAACCATGCCACCAAGAAGAAGAGATAGGCAACTGCCTGATCCAGCAAGGGAAAGGGAAATGCGTGAATTACGTGCCAAGCTTGATGCTATGGATATAACACAGAGGCGCACAGTTGATGCTGGGGATATTAGCGAAACTGAAAGTTAAAATGAAGTTGAATATGCAGAAATTGCAGTCAAAGATGTTGCAGAAGAATGCCTATTCAGGGTTGTTGCGAGGATAGGTGCTAGAGAAAAAATGGACATTCCAGTGTATGAAGGAAACTTGGATGTTGAAGAGCTTCTAGACTGGATTATATCTCTAGACAAATACTTCGATTACGAGGATGTCGAGGAAGATAAGAAGGTCAAACATGTCATTACTAGACTTAAAGGGCATGCAACACTATGGTGGGATGAACTGCAAGCTGACAGACACTGCAAGGGCATGCATAAAATCAAAAGCTGGGATAGAATGGTTGCAAAGATGAAAGCCAAATTTATACCCAGGGATTATAAAATCACTCTGTTTCGAAGGATGTAGAATTTGAGACAGAAGTTGATGTCAGTGAAAGAATACACTGAAGAATTCTACAGGATAAACATCAGAGCAGGTCATCGGGAAAGCGATGATGAAAAAGTTTACAGGTACATGAATGGTCTGCGATATGACTGTTACACGTCAAAATTGCTCAGTTGGATAAGTGTCGCATTGTCCCTATCGATCGTTGTAAGTGTCGCATCTTCCCTACAACTTTCGCAAGTGTCGCAAGTTGGTCACTAGTGTCGCAAATGATGTTCAGACATAATTCCATGATAACGACACTAAGGAGGCACTTATAACATCTCACATGACTGATTTGAAGGAGGAGAACTGGTTTACTGGGATCAAATGAATCTTGACACCTAAAAGGAACCATGAAGCAAAGGTTTGGAGGGGGAACACTCCCCTACTTCAGCTCCAGAAGCGCTGGCGCTCCCCTATAATGCTTCAGGGAGCGTTATAATGCTCCCCAGCCCTTTTGGAGGAGCGTTGCTCATCTTGAGAGCGCTGGCGCTTCCCCAAGGCTTACCAAGGAGCACTACAATGCTCTGAGACCCCTTCTGAAGGAGCGCTCCCTAATCTGGGTCAGTTGTTAGCCAGTTGAGGAGAATAAGGGGAGGATCATTTGAGATTAGGAGGCAATTGTGCTCGAATTATTGGTTTCATCAACAGATCCCTGATCTAAGGAGAAGGTTCCCAACTTGTTCTAAAGATAACTCAAGAGGTTAGGCCCCTCCCAACCTATATAAACAGGCTCTATGATGGTGGAAAGGGGGAAGAATTGAACATATGAGACTTATGATCTTGGAGGAAACTGACAGTCAGCCAAAGGAGAGTGATCAGTGAAGCTGCTGTTATCCAGGTTGTGG
>SNQJ01S0071593.1:15474-44939 GCA_010110895.2 Picea sitchensis | reverse complement strand
TAGAGGTGATCTACCTGTCCGTAGGGAGATTTTCCTACAACAATGACATTCAATATGATATGAGCATGATGACCATTCGAAATGTGGAAGATTCTTATCAGATAGCTCTGAAAGCTGAAGAGAAGCTAAGCCGGAAGTAAGGTCAAAGAGGCTGAGGTAGAAGTCAAAGCAGAGGCAAGACAATTTCCCAAGATAGAATCCAGAGACCTAAAGAAGAGGGGAAGAAACCTCAAACTCAACCTAAGAGAGGAGGAAGCTCACAAGGAAGGCAATATGCTGATAGAAATACTTTTCCTTGAGCCATAGGAAGAGGAAGAGGTAGAGGAGGTGAAGTGAAATGCTTCGTCTGTGGAAAAATCAGACATAAATCCTATGAGTGTCCAGATAAAAAGAAAGATGGTGGTGAAACTCACATTGCCAAAGCTCAAGGACAAAATGTTGAGGCAGAAGATGCTAAGGGTGAAAGATCTTTGATGATGAGGAAATTTCTCTTGAAGCTGGAGAAGGAGGCAGAGAACCCAGCCCAAAGAAACAATTTGTTTCAGACTGCTTGCAAAACTAAGGATATGGTATGCAAGGTCATAGTGGACAACGGTAGCACAGATAATCTCGCATCTATAGAGATGGTAGAAAAGATGGAGCTGGAGACTGTTGTACATCCAAGCCCATACATAGTTTCGTGGCTACAAAAAGGACATCAGGTAAATGTCACTAAATAGTGTTTAGTCAAATTTAAAATAGGAGGATACAAAGATGAAATATTATGTGATGTCATTCCCATGGATGTTTGTCATATATTGCTAGGTAGACCATGGAAATATGACATAAACGTGATTCATGATGGGAGAAAGAACAAATACACCCTGGAGAAAAATGGTAGAACTCACATGTTGTTGTCGATTAAGAACCAGGAAGTGAAAACAGAGATGAGCAACATTGTACTTCTCATGAGTGGGAAGGAACTTCTTAATGAGGTTAAGAAGAAGGAGGACACACAATTTATTGTGGTCAGGAAGCCCAAAATTGTTTTGACCAGTACGAGAATAGATGATTTACTAGAAGAAATCCAGAAGTTGTTGGGAGAGTTTGTTGATATAGTAGTGGATGAACTACCTTGTTCGTTGCCACCTATCAGGAGTATAAGCCATCACATCGATCTTATACCTAGAGCTAGTTTTCCGAACAAAGAAGCATATAGGTTGATGCCGCAGGAAAATGAAGAAGTTAAGAGACAGGTCCATGACTTAATGGACAAAGGATTGATTCAGGAGAGCTTGAGTCCATGCGTTGTTCCGACAGTGCTCAGCCCAAAGATATATGGAGGCTGGATAATGTGTACAGATTCAAGGGAAATCAATAAGATTACCATCAGATACAAATTTCCATTGCTAAGGATGGATGACTTGATGGATTGCTTGAGTGGGGCAAAGTTTTTTTCAAAGATTGATTTGAAAAGTGGATATCATCAGATTAGAATGAGAGAAAGTGATGAATGGAAGACAACATTCAAGATGAATGAAGGGCTATATGAATGGCTTGTCATGCCATTTGGCTTAACGAATGTGCCCAGTACTTTCATGAGATTGATGAACGAAGTCCTGAAGGATTTCATTGGGAAATTCGTCATTGTATATCTTGATGATATATTGATTTTCAGCGGGACAGAAGAAGAACACTTAAAGCATTTAGTTGTAGTAATGAGGAGGTTGCAGTAAGAGAAATTGCTGATCAATATGAAGAAATCGTCGTTTATGAGGACGAAAATCACTTATTTGGGTTTTGTTATATTTGCAAATGAGTTGAAGATGGATATGGAAAAGGTAAAGGAGATTAAGAATTGGCCATCACTGAAGAGCGTGTTTGAAGTTTGAATCTTCCATGGTTTGGATAGATTCTACAAGAAATTCATCTGAAACTTCAGTGGAATTAGCGCACCAATGATGGATACAGTGAAGAAAAGACATAAATCTTTTCACTGGACAAAGGAAGCAGAGAAGAGTTTCAATCTGCTGAAGAAGAGGATTACTGAGCAACCAATTCTAGTTTTGCCAGATTTTAGCAAGACATTCCAGGTTAGGTGTGACGCGAGTGGATTTGCAATTGGAGCAGTCTTGAGCCAAGATGATAGACCGATCGCATACTTCAACGAAAAACTGAATGAAGCAAAGATTGAGCACTCCACATATGACAAAGAATTCTATGCAGTCATACAAGCACTGAAGAAATGGAGACACTATTTGGTTCCCAACGAGTTTGTTTTGTACAGTGATAATCATGCTTTACAATTCATAACTCAACAGGAGAAGTTGAACCAAAAACATGCTAAATGGGTTGAATACATGAATTTTACTTTTGTGACTAAGCATATTTCTGGAATTGCTAACAAAGTTGTTGATGCTTTGAGCAGGAAATGTTTGCTTATGCAGGAATTTAGAGTCAAGACTTTGGGTTTTGATAACCTCAAAGGAATGTATAGGGATGACCCAGATTTTAAGGAAGCATATGAGGCATATGAGAATCCAATTCTCAGTGACAGAAGCCAATGGACCAAGTATATTATCCAGGATGGATTATTATTTAGGGAAATCAGCTATGTATTTTGAGATGCTCCATGAGGGAGAATCTGTTGAAGGAAAAACACAGTGGAGGATTGGCCGAACACTTTGGTCATGATAAGATGTTCTCAATGTTGAATGGATCATATTTTTGGCTAGGGATGAGGACAAATGTTAAGAAATTTGTGGACAGATGTAGAATTTGTCAGCACACAAAAGAGAAAAGGTAGAACACAGGGTTATATCAACCATTACCCATACCTAAAAGGCCATGGGACGTAGTGAGCATGGATTTCATATTAGGACTGCCAAGAAAACAAAGGGGATGTGATTCAATCTTTGTGGTAGTAGACAGATTTTCAAAGATGGCACATTTCATACCATGCCAGAAAACCAGCGACCCAACTCATATTGTGAACCTGTTTTTCAAGGAAGTCGTCAGACTTCACGGCTTGCCAAGGAGTATCGTTTCTGACTAAGATACCAAGTTCGTGGGACATTTCTGGAGGACCTTATGGAAGAAGCTGGGGACAAACTTGTCTTTTAGCTCAGCGTATCATCCTCAGACAGATGGACAGACAAAGGTCATAAATAGGAGCTTGGTAGATTTGCTGAGGAGCTTAGTGACTGAACACCATAGTCAGTGGGATCACATTCTTCCACAAGCAAAATTCGCTTACAATGATTCACTCAATAGAAGCACAAGGAAGAGTCCATTCTAGATTGTATGTGGAATGCAACCAAGGGGAGTTTCTAAATTGAAGGATGCAGAAGAAGTTGAATTCAGAAGTGCTAGTGCAAAGGACTTTGCAGAAGAAATGAAGGAGCTTCACAGCTGAATTAAGGAGTGATTGCAGAGTTCAAGTCAAAAGTACAAGCGGAGAGCAGATCAACACAGGTGATAACTTCAATTTGAAGTTGGTGATCTAATTCTTGCACATATGAGGAAGGAGAGGTTCCCAAGGGGAACATATAACAAATTGAAGATGATAAAGATTGGACCATGCAAGGTCATAAGGAAATTTGGGGCAAACACATAATAGATTGAATTACCTGATGGGATCAGAATCTCACCGATATTCAATGTTGCAGATTTGTACCCTTATAGAGTTGAAGAAGCAGGAGTAGAGGAGGAACATAAAGAGGTTCAATGGACAAAACAAATGCCTGTAGCTAAAAACCCACAGATTGAAAGCATAATTGACAAGAGGATTAGTAAAAAGACCAGGAGAAAGGAGTATTTTGAATACTTGGTCAAATGGAAAGGACATCCAGTTGAAGATTCTAGTTGGGAGAATGAAGCAACAATTCATAGGCATGGACAGACCGTGCAAGAGCTCATGAACATGAGTTCATGAAAATTTTCGAGTAAGGGAGTATGATGTAGGAACTTCGTAAGAAACCATCCAAGCAAGCGTAAAGGTGGAAGACAGTTGGAAAATCACCAACGCACATTTTGAAATATTTTGAAAATTTAATGAGTGGATATTAATGTAATAGCCAGGGGAAGCATACTTGCATTTATATCTAGATGTTGTAAACAGTTCTTGAGCGATTTTCTCTCATCTGTCGATTGTAATAGGCATTTAAGTCTATTTAATGAAAGTAGGAGGAAGTAACTTAATAGATTAGACAGTCTAAGAGCGTAGGAGGGAAAATGGATATAGACACCCTCAACCCTTTTTACATTGTAACATTATGATAGAGAGAATTCATAATTTGTTGAGCTATAACAGAAAGCTGTAGAGAAGAACCCATGTACAAGAGCACTTGAGTTAATATATAAAGCTTTGACTCAATTTTCATGGTGTTATGATGCTTACTGCTTACATTTGTTGAATGGTATGTTTATAGTTGTTTTATTTTCTCTGTTATGCATTTGTTTCAATGTTATGTCATGTGTATGATTTCATGGTGAATGTATGAAGTCTGAGAGAGAAGAAGAATGAGTTTCAATTGTTTCTCTTCCTGAGAATTCCTGCAAGGAGTGCAGTGAACGTCCGCAAGGTGTGCGTTGACGAGAGTCTGAGTTTTATCTCAGAAAGCTCAGGAGAGATACCATTGTTCTCATACCAGTAGGAGTGCAGGTGAAGCACAGAGTCATGCAAGGTGTGTGCAGGATGGTTGAAGCCTTAGAACTTATTAGCTAAAGTGAAGGTTGAAGGACTACTGTTGCAAAGAGTGCACAGAGTCGAAGACTCAAATAACCAGAGATTATTTGAAAGTCTGTTGCAAGGAGTGCGCGCAAGAATCCTTTTGAAGTTTGATTTTACCAGAGAAATATTAGGAGGGATAGCACCTTTGAAGTGGTCAAAGGGAGATGAAGGTCGAAATCGTCTCATAGAAGTCAAGTCCAAGAGGGAGAACACCGAGAAAGTTTGGCTAGATATTCTTGAGAAGAGAATTGGACAGTCATAATTCTCCATGGAGAAATTGCAAAATCACGAGGACCGTAGGATCTAGTGGAGATGGAAGGTGGTTAGGAGTTGGATGAACCCACCACCCTAATGTCTAGAATCAATGAGGACCATTGATCGTGGTCAGTTTGAGCCATTAGATCATTTTGGAATTCGGGGATTGGAATGACAAGTGATTTTGGGATCGAGAGTTTCAAACTCCCGGTTTGTGAAGTCCCGAAGGAACATATGCCATCGGATCGTGGGAGTCTTATATTCGTTGATCTCGTTGAAGGCACGATTTTGGGGTTCAGGTTTTGAAGAGGGAGAGGAACAGTTGTTGGATGTTCGCTCAAGTCCCGAAAGCCGAAAAACTCGTGTGGATAGGTGGCAAGAATCCAAATTGTAAACAGAGTACAGTGGAGGAGACAGGTGGCATGTACTCATCACACAGGAGGAGTCAACATTTGTTGAACAATTCGGGTTTCAGAGGTTGAAGAGTCGAGAAAATTACATATGGATTCGCGAATTCGCGAAATCCGAAATTTTCCTCTTCGGGAAAAGTCTCGATCATATTCTTTGGTGAATCAACCTTTGGTGAATATTTTGGGCTTTGACATTTCGAAATTTCCGAGGACAAGGAGTTGGGGCTCTTTGCGTTGGAAATCCCGAAGTCGCGAAACATGACACACCCTTGGAGGAGGAAGCGGTCACGGATTTTGGCACTTTAGCCTTTCGAGTTTCGGGGGATTGAGGAGTCAGAGACTTGACTTCAGGATTTGCGAAGTCGCGAAACCCGAAATTCCGTTTCGACAAAGGTCGCGATCATATTTGTTGGTTAAGTGGTTAGAGTTAACGCCTTGATTTGATCACGCAGGCATAAATCATAAGGACCTGTGGATCGGATTCGTGGGGTTCCAGTGAGGGCCCGAAAGAACTATTTCAGTTCTGCGGATTTGAAGAAGATCGATCTTGTGCGGATCTTGGCCTGAGGGTTGAGGGTCTGCATCACATTTTGACCTTCATGGGGGGTTGAAAACCCCAAGGATGGACACCATACCCCACAAGATGGGCAGAGGACCTCGAAACCATTGTACACTTGATATGATAGAAGTTGCCTTTGGAGGTACTTGAAAAACACTAGACTGTGACATCATCTCCCCTTGCACTTGGATGTTGGCCTTTGGAGGCCTAGGATGTCACCTTCTAAGCCTTGACGTCATGTGGAGGATAGGGTTTTGATAGGCTTGATGGTTCCAAAAGAGAGGTGATGTGGTTTGAAGAATGAATATGCATTGCATGACACTCCAGAGGACGAGAGGTGGACACATGGACTTTGAAGGCCCAACGACTTGCATCTAAAGGCTCAACATCTCATTTTTTGGGCCTAGCGTCACCATTTTAGGGCATGAAGTCACCCTTCGAAGGGATTTACTTTATGTAATTTCTATTTTTTAAGTTGCAAAGGAAAATAAAGAGGGTCTACCCTCTTTTAATTTGTTGTTAACTTTCTTATGTGGAAAAATTGGTTTTATATTACCTCATATAAATATAGGTCATCTCACTTTCATTTTAGACAACGACTCACTTGAGAATTAAATAAACTCTTGGATGAAATTTTTTCCCTTCTTGGTAAATTTGCTCTTTCTTGTCTTTGGTGCAAAATGGATGCTTTTACTTATCTATTGGTGGAATAAGGCTAGTGATTTCTCTTGCATGATTCTTCTTGGAAATTGTGGTGGAATATCTTGATAAGTAAGGGTTTTTCATGCCATCTCTTGGATTAGGTAACGAATTTTTGTAATTGTATGTGTTTCTTCTTGATTTCAAGGTTATTTTGTCAAACCCTTGGAGGAGTATAAGGGCGTACACCCTCCATTAAGGATATCTCTTTTATTACCATTGAAAATGATATTTAAAAGGTTGCTACAAGGAGTAAAAGGGATTACACCCTTGTAGATTTACCTTGCCAAGGTTTGTTTACTCTAAGGAGTAAAAATGCTTACACCCCTAGAGGAGTAATAAACCTTAGCTCATAAACAAGAGACTCTATAACCAAAATAGATAAGGCACTAATATTGTTTGCATTGGAGATTGAGTATTATTTCATTGGTAAACATGATTTCAAGAAGATTGAATTGTTCAAGTTTGGAAATAAATTTTACATGTTATAAGTTATCTTTCACCTTAAGGGNATTGTGGTGGAATATCTTGATAAGTAAGGGTTTTTCATGCCATCTCTTGGATTAGGTAACGAATTTTTGTAATTGTATGTGTTTCTTCTTGATTTCAAGGTTATTTTGTCAAACCCTTGGAGGAGTATAAGGGCGTACACCCTCCATTAAGGATATCTCTTTTATTACCATTGAAAATGATATTTAAAAGGTTGCTACAAGGAGTAAAAGGGATTACACCCTTGTAGATTTACCTTGCCAAGGTTTGTTTACTCTAAGGAGTAAAAATGCTTACACCCCTAGAGGAGTAATAAACCTTAGCTCATAAACAAGAGACTCTATAACCAAAATAGATAAGGCACTAATATTGTTTGCATTGGAGATTGAGTATTATTTCATTGGTAAACATGATTTCAAGAAGATTGAATTGTTCAAGTTTGGAAATAAATTTTACATGTTATAAGTTATCTTTCACCTTAAGGGAATATTGATTTGAAAAATATTTAAACTTTTGTAATAAACATTTAGCTACAATAAATAGGGCTACAAAAAACTTACTCTCTTTCACTCTCTTACTTACTTTTATACCAATGAAATTCACTTGCAAGTTGTCATAATTGATCTACTGCTTAAAGACTATTGTTTGGGTGGATTGCTTGTTGGTTTTAGTGGATAGAACTTGTTTCTATAACAAAAAATTTCTACAACCATAAGGCTGTTGTAAAATCTTGCTGATTACACTAAATAACAACCCTCCTTTTCTATCAAAGTCTTGGTTTAATTATTGGAAAATTGTTTACTTGTTGCTAGCTTTATTTTCCAACATCATACTCTTGATTTTGATGGTTTAATTTGTAGCTGTCATAACTTATTTACTACTGATATATATTTCCATACTGCTAAAATTTTTGGACAACAAGGTTTCTTGTTGATTCTCCATTGGTTTTATGGCTTTAATCATCATATATTGTCTTGTTCCCGGCAGGTCTAACATTGTTTTGCAGGTACATATACTTGACAACCTTTTATGAACTCATAAGACCTTCTATCAAGCCTCATTTTCACCCTTGACCTGGACCTATAGGGGAACTCTTCAATCTCTTTCCATTTTCCATCACCCCCTAGGGTCACGGGGAGTCCTCCCTTGTGTCGAACTTGTCCTTCAATAAGATGAGAGGGACGTCTATTGAGGAAACAATGATAGTGCTATACCACAAATTTCCACATCAATTGCATTTGTGAGATGGATTAGTCCTTTCCCCTATCTTGCAAACTTATATCCCATCCCCATTCATCAAAATCACTTAAAAAACAATATTTTTGTTTTCATCCACGAGTCACCTATGTGAAAACTGTGGATGTTCGCACCTTTCTAGTTTTCCACTCACATATGCCTTAAAAAATATGAAAAAATAAAATATTCCACATTTCCGGGTGGGTTTTTCAGTTGGGCTCATTTCCAAACTCCCCTTGGTCCGTAAACAATGAAATTCAACCACCTCAAACCCTTGAGGATGGTATAAAGGCACCCATGAAGGAATGAATGAGGAGGACAACCTAAGTGCAATATTATGCTGACGAATTTGCAAGCTTCCCTATTTTCCTTGATCCTCTGAGTAGCATCCCCTTGATCTAGAACTTTTTTTCCAATACTCCTTCTTCTCTCTTATATGACCATAGGGTGTGTTCCTATCCCTTTTGGGTTATTCGAGGAAGGGCCATCTTATTGAGTTGATGCTTGAAGGACCAACGAAGGAACATGGGCGGTTGGATTTGAGGCAATGTCGGTGGTTAGAGTCAAGTTGTAACTACCTACTTATACTATTTTCAATAAAAGAGTTCTCTTTCCCTCCATATATGTGTAAATTGCTTCAATCTATTGATATATGTTAGTTTGATTCATATAATTGATTTTTTGCACATTATATGTATGATTTAAATTCATAACTACCTTGTCGCAAAACATACTTGGTATTCTTTTGCAGGTTGATACCAGTAGAGATCAGGAGAAAAATCAAAGGATGAGAACGAGGATCTACATCAGACGTAGGATACAAGGTGTGAGGTCTCTCCTTCTCTCCTTCTCTCCTTAAAGTAGTTATTTTCTCATTGCGTTATTGTGTGTGTGAGGGTAGGTTTTATCTTTTACATATATGGTCTCGCTCTGTTGTGACACGACCCAAGATCACAGGGGAAAAATCCTATAACAGATAGGTGTTCCCAGTTGTGTCACACATTTGGTGTTTTGGTTGGGATTTTCCCAAACTACAAACTGTGCGATAACATGATGAATTAATAATTGGCCATCAAAATTCCATGAAGGAATTGTTCAATAAAATTTGAGTGTTTATAGTTGAGTACATCTCAAAAGAAGATCAAGTTATAGCCTTGTTTTCTAGCCTACATAACTCCATAATAATTTGGTTTTGATTAGCCAATATAGAAAAGGTATTGTTTAATGATTTGAATAGACTACTTATCCACGGGGAGCACAAATAGATTTTATTGAAAACCAAACAAGGAATTTTACTTTAATCATTAGTGAACAACGACTTAAGTTGTGAAACCACTCGAGAATATAGAAAAAAATAGTACATAAATATAGGTACAATATTGCATCTAAATTAGTGTTGCCATGTGTGTGTGTGTGCACGTGCTTATATATGTATATACATGTGTGTGAAGGAATTGTCTAACAAAATCGAGTAATGAGAAGGAGTACATCTCAAAAGAAGATCAAGTTATAGCCTTGTTTTCTAGCCTACATAACTCCATAATAATTTGGTTTTGATTAGCCAATATAGAAAAGGTATTGTTTAATGATTTGAATAGACTACTTATCCACGATAAGCACAAATAGACTTTATTGAAAACCAAACAAGGAATTTTACTTTAATCATTAGTGAACAACGACTTAAGTTGTGAAACCACTCGAGAATATAGAAAAAAATAGTACATAAATATAGGTACAATATTGCATCTAAATTAGTGTTGCCATGTGTGTGTGTGTAATGCATACATATGTATATACATGTGTGTGTGTGTGTGTGTGTGTGTGCACTTATATATATGTATACATGTGTGTGTGTGTGTGTGTGTGTGTGTGTGTGTGTGTGTGTACCCTATATATGTATATACATGTGTGTGTGTGTGTGTGTGTGTGTGTGTGTGTGTGTGTGTGTGCACACTTTATATATGTATATACATGTGTGTGTGTGTGTGTGTGTGTGTGTGTGTGTGTGTGTGTGAACAAAATTGTATCCAAATTAGTGTTTCTCTATAAACATAGAACAAAAATTTGTGCACTGATGCAAAATTAACGACAATAAAAACACTCAAGCTAGACTCTTATTGCACTATTGTTTTTTGAAAATTCATTTCGTTGTAAAATTTGTAATAATATGAGGAAATTTAAGATGATACTACTTTGTGACATAGTGTGCCTTGAGATTTGTATCATTTCAATGAATAACATTAAAATTAGCGTCTAAAAATTTAAACTTTGATGTAATTTTAAATTTAAGTTAACAAATTGTGACACATAAAAGGATGTTATGGGGTTTGGATAATCTAGAATCTCTAGTATTAAATGAGATCACTAAGGAATTCCATGTAAACCAAAAATTTAGTTCAATTACCTTATTGACAAAGAAATATTTAACACAATGGAGAATATTATCAAAGTGTTTTGACGAACCAATGGGCCATTACTAATACCTTGCTCATAGGAGTTGGGGTCCCAAAATAAGAATAGAAAAGAAAACCCCTGGGTAAGATTTAGATGCCTTGGATCTATTATTCATGTATCTTCCATTCTTCTCTAATCCAAAATTTGATCACATTCTTTGATGGTTCCTACCAAAAAACTGTAAGAAATGCATACCAGATTAAATTTTCACATACATAATTTTATTAAGCCCTTTAAGAATGATGGGAACACCAATATTAATGCAAGAGCCATCACCTTGTGATAAACCTTTGAGATAAACATTCTCAACATATTTAGTGTCATTTTCCTCAAAATTTAAAGCATTGTCATCGTTTCCATCCTAAGTATGAAGCATTATAAAGGTATAAGGATATCTATGTCTACAAAGGGCAAGCTAGTTAATATGGGATCATGTGACAACTAGAGGCTTATAAATTAAATAACATTTAACATATAAAGGAAGCATATGGGAAAGCCACAATACACAAGCACTTGTAAGTTATAACATGCATTAGGGTGCATGATTATGGAACTTGCAATATGCATTAAGGGTCATGTTCATGTGCGACAATTCTTATTCATATTCTTATTATATCTAAATATTGTTGCACATCACGATATCATGAGAACAATATGACGAAAAAACAATACTTAAACAAGAGAATAATTTTGGATTGCTTGGCAATCCATCACTCCAAGGGCATATAAAAAATAACATTGTTTCTTTTTACCATAAATAGTTGTGACTAGTTTACTATATTTGTGATATGTGTTGTGTGGTTGTGAAACAACACTCTAATAAACCTAACTTTTAGTCTCTTTGGAATTGCTTCTATGACTATAAAATCTCCTCCCTCTCTTCCTCTATATAATTTTCACATATTCAAGATTGAGAATTTAATTCTAATCTTTGTAGTGAAACAATATATAATGGACCCAAAAAAACATGGTACTTTAAAGGGTGGTTACTTGATTATCTTTGCCTTATATGTATAGTTATAAAGGGATGTAAACTTGTTATGCACTTTGTGCTCATATACCCATGAACCAAGTCTTTAATGAAAGACATCCTATTGATATATTCTTGTGGAAATAGATGATCATATTTTACTCAATTTCTTTATTCATATTCATGTTATTTTTTTGTCTTTATTTTTAACATTTATCATTAATAAAAGTGAATATGAAAAATAAAAATAGATAAGAAATAAAATGGATTTTATCAATTAATAAAATTAAGTTTGTAGTGAAACAATATAATAACAATAATAATCATAATCTATTTTTAAGGTCACGGCCAAGCCAGCACACTAAATTGGTGTATGAGACCCCCTTGTTTGTGGGACAACGGACCCCCCTCCGCCCAACGATTTGACTGGTAAAGTCTACGAAGGTATACATACCCTACCCCCCTCTGGATTTGAACCTGTGACCTCTTTAGAGGAAACACATATTCTTAACCTACTTAAAAAAGTGGTTACTTGATTATCTTTGATAGTTATAAAGGATGTAAACTTGTCATGCACGTTGTGTTCATATACCCATGAACCAAGTCTTTAATGCAAGACATTCTATAATATTCTTGTGGAAATAGATGATCATATTCTACCCAATTTTTTTATTCATATTCATGTTATTTTTTTATCAATATTTTTAACATTTATCATTAATAAAAAAGTGAATAAAAATATATAAGAAATAAGATAGATTTTATCAATTAATAAAATAAAGTGTTAATGATGAACTTTATTGTGGGTACTATGTGGAGATGAACATTATGATATGTGAAACTTTGTAGTAGAGTGAACATGAAAAGTAAAAATATATAAGAAATAAGATAGATTTTATCAATTAATAAAATAAAGTGTTAATGATGAACTTTATTGTGGGTACTTATGTGGAGATGAATATTATGATAGGTGAAACTTTGTAGTAGAGTAGACAAATGACAATTTTATTTTTATTATATTATATATATATATATATATATATTATATTTTTTATTAATATTATATTAAATCAATTAAATATGAAAGATATTAACATCCTTATATTTATAAGTTTGTAAAATAAAATATTTATGCAATTTAAATATGTAAGAAATTATAATTGTTTGTTATTTAAATTGTATTTTTGAATAAAAAATGGATTCAGTTTATCCAAAAATCATTAAAATATTTAAATTATACACTTTTGAAGCATCGTAATTATATAAAAATAATCATGCAAATGAAAATTTACTAAAAATACATAACTTTTATCCCATTGAAAAAATTGGATTTGATAGAATTGGATGTTAGAAGAAAACTTTATAATGGGACCAACTATATGCGTTGTCAGGGAAGCATTTGGAACAAGGATGGAATTAGATGTTACAGGAAAACTTCACAATGGGCCCACTATGAGCTTTATGGGCAGGCAAACCAAAGCAAACCATATCATCTGTAGCACTTACTATAAAAGTTGAGAGGCACCATATGAATTTAGCAGAGGAAGATAATTTTTTGTTTATCAGTAGCTGATCAACTTTTCTCTTGCAGTTTGGAAGCACGATCCCGATTGAGTGAAGCAATAGGAGCTTCTGTAAAGGTTAGTTGAGAAAACTTGCCCTTAGATTGTATTGTCTTTTGAAATGGGTGTATTCAAAGATTGGCAGGGAAGCATTTACATGATGATGCAGTTGTTCTTGATAAAGTCGGTTGTTTCGTTGGTATGGTTCTCTGCTATTGTTTTAGCACAGCTCGAATTAAGTGATACCGTGACAGGATCCGTTAATTTAACCGATTTGGGAATTGCCTTCTTAGGCAATTTAGCACTCTTTATTACAAGCTTGTTAAGAGGAAGACTTTATTTGGAAATGGGTGCCAGAGATCTCATGGCCACCCTAACAGGTCGCAAACTCAAGGACATAAATAGGTTTGGACTGACAACACGTGAATTTGGAGAAGCTTCTGTTATAATATTGTCAATGGATATATCCAATTCTTCGATTAAGCAATTCATGGAATATATCGACAATGCCCATGATGTGGCCTCCGTGCTGCTGCAATGTGTTCGTTTGCAAGATGCATCAAGATTTGCACCAGTCCCTATTCCATCAGAAACTGCCCTTGTCATTACAGAGATTTGTCCATGCACCATCCCTGATTGCAACTGTAATTGCATTGTATTCTGGACAGTGAAAGAGATCACAGTCTTACTTGCTAGGAGGATGCCTGGAGCACTAACACAACTGTCGGATTCCCTGTGCTTATTGCCATCTCTGCCGTGCAAGATAAATGGCTGCCATGGGTGTAACGTGAGCCCGTTGCATGTTGAGGATAATTCCAACGTGCAATTCCCTGCAGTCTGTGAAATACTTGATTTTGAATTTAAGCCACCCATCCAAAAAATCCCAATTAGCATCTGCATTCCACTGCAGTCTGCATCCAATGATGACTGGACAAACCTGCTGATGAGATCATTCAAGTCTAATGACCAGGAAGACAGACGAGCCATAGTCATGGGTTCGGATGCCCTGGAAAACTACCTGGATCAGAGCAGAGGAGGTAGACTGGAAGAAGTATTCTACAGAACTTCCTCTTTAATAGTGCCCAGGCTTGCAGAAGTATTAATCAACCTTGTACTAACTGGTTGGTTCAAAGTGGATGGCTTCTCTAGTGCTCTATTAGCTAGAAGGGCAATAAGGAATTACATCGTGGACAGTAAAGGAAATGGGTTTGCTGCCAATGTGTTTCTAACCAGTGCTGTGGTCAAGAGTAATGCCAATAACACCAGTGTTGGCCAAGTGCTGAGGTTTAGAGGTGGTACTCTTCTGAGCCTCAGAACCTTATCGTTTATAGTGGGCTGTATCAATTTGATTTGCTCTATTACTTGGATTGTGCTGATTACATTGGTAGGAAGCGCTGGCAAATGGTATACAGTACACTCCATGCCACCCTCTAAACCTAGAGTAGTTGTGATAATGACTGTCATTTGTATTGGCTTGGGCATGGACTGTTTGGAAATGTTTAGGGGAGTGAAAATTAGTGGGAAAAAATATCTTATGCTTAGGGCAGTGATAGTTTTGGAGATAGGGTGCATTGCAACAGGAAGCGCAATCGCAGGAGCTCTGGGTATAAAGGGTTTTGGAAGATGGATATATAGTGCTCTGCAAAGCCTAGTTTGGGTGAAATGGGGAATTGGCTGTTATCTGCAGGGAGAGTATTCGCCAGAATATGTTCACAGAGCTTCCAGGACGACGAGGATGAATAGCGGCCATGAAACTATGCAATACTCTTCAGCCAGGTGGACTGACAACGGAATTCTGGTGTACTCTTCTGCATTCTTGTTCAATGCTGTCTTGTCTGCAGTTCGGGGCATGTGAGAGTAGTGTTCATGGAAAGATATAAACGAAGAGTGTTTGTTAACTGTTCTATTTGGTGATATAAATTTACATGAATCATTGTTTTTTTGTTGTTCAGAATTTATTTTTGAATGGATTGATAACGAATTCTGGTGTACTTTTCTGCATTTTTGTTTAATGCTGTCTTGTCTGCAGTTCCGGGGTATGTGAGAGTAGTGTCCATGGAAGGATAGAAACAAAGAGGGTTGGCTATCTGTTCTATTTGGTAATAAAAATTTTCACTAATCACTATTTTTTGTTGTTCAGAATCTATTTTTGAATGCAAAAATAAATTCAACATGTTGAAAAATTCCCAAAACACTCCTATTTTAGAAAACTAATCACTTAAATCTATAAATTCAACAATTTCTCACCTAATTTCAAGCAAATATCCCTAAAGTCTATGAAATCTTTCCAATATACTCTTCTGTATTTTTGTTATACTCTTCCATATTTTTGTTCAAAATTGACTTAACTACAATTTGGGGATGTGGGAGCAGTGTCCATAGAAAGATAGACGATGAAATCTGTCAGATTATTTCCACCCTGTAGCGATTTTCTTTGTTTCTTTTCTCTTAATATAATGCCACGAGATATTTCTGCATTCTTGTTCAATGTTCTTTTGTCGAAGAAGTCTCTTCTGTCTGTTTTTTTTTTAAATTATATATATATATATTATATTATATTATATTATGACGTAGTGTAATAAAAGAGAGATTTAAATTTTATATTTTTATATAAATAAATATTATAAAAATTAGACATGAAATAATTTCCAACTTAGAAGTATATTTCCCAAGTTATTTAAAAATTAATGATCTATATTTATGTAAAAACTCATAAATATTATAAAAATTAGACATGGAATAATCTCCAACTTAGAAGTCTATCTCCCAAGCTATTTAGAAATTAATGATCCATATCTCTATGTAAAAACTCAGACTGGATGTTAAATTAGAATGAATGGTCTAAAACAATTTTGAAACAATGAATTATATTGGTTGGAAATTAAATTATATTTGTTGAATAATTTTATTATAACTTAGTTGTAATAATGTATTATTTTAATAATAGTAATTTTTATTTTATTTTTCATTAAATTTTTTAATCACTTTTTAATATATTTATTAATTTATATTTTTAATTTGTATTTTAAAATTTTATTTTTTTTACTCTTTTATAAAAATAAATATTTATTTATATAAAATCATTTATAAATTTTTGGAATCATTTATTTTCAAAATAATTTTTTAATTCTGAATTATTTTGAAAAAAAAAACAAAATTGATAAAGCTTAATTTATTTATAATTACTTGGCATATTATGCATGGCTTCATCTAGAAGTAAGACTTAGATAGACAATAACAAAAATTTTAAAATAACAAAAATTCAGGTAGATAATTAAAAAAACATAATTTTCACTCATCCTAAGATTTGATGGAAAAATTCTGGTTTTCTTGAGGATATAGTTTTCTAGTAGATAAAGCCATAGAACATTGTGTAGTTTATGCATAGTATAGTTTTTGGTTGCCACCTCATCTCCCAACCATCATGCCAAGTTACTGCCCAATAATTTGAATCTAACTCATATCATCCAAATGTGACTTAGGGATAGGTCCATTTCACTACCACATGTTCACTATTGACACATCCATTTCACTTCCACATGTTCAAATGTTCCAAAAAAGAGGAGAAGGAAAATAAAACTTAGAAAAAAAAAAGAGAAAATAACAAATGTTTGGATTGTGAGAAATAAGAGATGTAGAAAAACATGAGAGAAATGTAACACTTACTAAATTTTAGTAAACATATCTCTCAAAACAAACTAAATGTTGCAATGAGTTGTGTGGAGGAAATGAACTAAACTTAGTAAAACTTGGAAAATAAACAATAAAACTTAGAAGAAAAGAGAAAATAACAAGTGTTGTGCCTAGAAATAAGAGATGCATGAGAGAAGTGTAACACTTACTAAATCTTGGTAAACATAGCTCTCAAAACAAATTAAGTGTTGAAATGAGTTGTTATGAGGAAATGAAATAAACTTAGTAAAACTTGGAAAATAAACTATGAGTTGAAATAGCTTGTCGAGAAACAATTCATGTCGGGACATAGATTTGTGGGGAGATATGGGTTGTGTGGAGGCAGAGTTAGAATTATGTGGAGAAAAAAGTATATGGGAGGGAATCTCTACACATGATGGAATCTCCTCATAGGAGAAATTGTAAAAATGGCTAAGTCTTAAACGGGTGCAATTTGATGGATGTTGGGTGCAAAATGAGGCTAGAGTGGGGAGTAAAAGGTTATGTGCTGAGGGCGAAGAAAATATTTGGAGTGGAGAATATTTGCATGTTATACAATACAGGTTATAAAAAATGACTAAGTGTGTAGTGTGAAGTAATGAGTGCTCAAGACAAGTCAATGTGGTGAGATGGAAAATGGAAAATGATTAAGTATGGAAATTAAAAATGGAAATGGATGGAAATGAAAAATGAAAAATAGAAATGGACTAAGTATGGAAAGTATGGAAATGGAATGTGGAGTGTGAATATGACTAAGGAAAGTAATGAGAGAGTAAGAAAAGTGAATAACTATGGAGTATGGAGAGTAAGGAAAATGACTAAGTGTTGGACAAGTAATCCTTGGGATTGTGTTTCTTGTAACATAAATTGTAAATATGAAGAGTCTTAGGTGATAGGAAGAGTCGCCCATTGGGGAAGACCAATAATTACATTTTGAATACTTATTGACTTTCAAATTAATGCAATATCACATGTGTGGAGTTACAAGTTCTGCCAATACCTAGCCGAAAGTGGTATCAAAGCTGGGATAACTCCAAGATTTATTTCCTTCGTGTTTCCTTTTGTCTTGCGAACA
Organism: Picea sitchensis; assembly: GCA_010110895.2. Lineage (NCBI taxonomy): Eukaryota > Viridiplantae > Streptophyta > Pinopsida > Pinales > Pinaceae > Picea > Picea sitchensis. The sequence goes on along the minus strand of SNQJ01S0071593.1, from coordinate 26,847 downwards.
TAAAACGCTTCCTATCTATCTACCAATCCTTATGCATTCTCTAGTTGCTCATCTGTCCCTCTGCCAATCCATCCGGTTGTTCCAATCTATGTGCCACTCTCTACTCAACACATGCATGGCTTATCCCCATGCTAAACCCTAATCTATGTGTTCCTTCCTTGGCACACCTCTCTCACTCTATTTGATTGAAACCCTAACTTTTTTTCAAACCTTAATTCACATGACCTCAACACACTGGTGAGTCACAAGATTGAGAGAAAAATCTCAGCGAAATCTAATTTGATAGCTTGTTAATAGTGAATGACCTATCCATTGAATTTGAATTAGCTTTCATAATCCATTAGAGCCCGTCGAGTGCTCCAAGTTGATCGTTCTCTTCACACTTGTCCCCTGTCATTTGTACACGCCCCTGTTGCACTGTACACTGACCTCTTGTAACTATTCTTCATATAGACTGCACCTAGCATTGTACACGCCCCTGTTGCACTGTACACTGACCTCCTGTAACTATTCTTCATACAGACTGCACCTGGCATTGTACACGCCCTTGTCGATTTCCCCTTCTTCACTTGACCTATGTCGATCGTCCTCTATTGAATAGGGTTACATTTGGTAAGTCGAATGAATAGAGAAAAGAAAAACACCATGTTGAAATGCCTTACATTTTGCAGTCTCGTATTATACTATCCTATCAGGATGGATACATCCCATCAACATTAATGAACTTTGCAGACTCTTTGTGGCAAAAATTGAGAATTTAGTGTAGATTTTACTGGTCTTTGTTTCAGAGTGCCGAGAGACTACATGACCAACAACACACTTTGAACAGATGGAAAAACCACTCACCACCATGGATGGTCACAGGTTTACAGATGGAATCCACCACACCAGTTGGCTTCCGAAAGGAAGTGGGCCTTGCTCCATGAGGTACAAGTAAATATTATGGTGATAAGCATTTCAATACCCAAGCCATTTGATTATGTTGTATCTTGGGTTGTTCTAGTTTTCATGATATGTGCTTGGACATTATGCCTTTTTCCATGCTTCACCTTGGTGGTTGACATTGTGCCCTAGTAAGTGGTCTTCTTTTTTGATGGATTTGATGCTAGGATATCCCTTGATTAGCCATCATATCATTCCCAAACATACTTACCATTTTTCATCATTATTCCCCTCAGTTTCCTTATCTCTTTGGATTTTAGGGTATATTGACCCAAGAAGGGGTTGTCCCTCATTCTATGGGAAGAAGGGGATAAAGGCCCATAGGGGTTGGTGTTGGGTAAAATATAAAAGCCATATATGAACCTTCCAGATCCTTTGCCCAGGGATCACACAAGAAAGAAATAAAACACTTATCTTTGAATAAAAGGGGACCCATAATATAACAAAGAAATGTTTGAAAGGTAGATTGAAGGATAGGAGGTCTCATCATGAGCTGACCTATCACATCCATGGATGTCTAGTGGTATGACATTGTCATTATCTGGTCACCACGCTAGGGTAGTGACTCTCAGTTGCATGACTGAGAGAAAGGGGGTCTCATCATGAGCCAACCTTCTCATTTCCATTAGGAATTTTTGGGTGGCATTGCCACCATCTGGTCACCATGCTAGGGCAGTGACCTTCAATCTCTCCTTGTTCTAAAAAAGAAAATATAAAGAAAGAAAGTTAAAAGGAAAATAATGGTCTTGGAAAAAATGCATTGTGGACGAAGGTACCACACACCCTCTACAAAGGCACCCATAAATGAGACACTACGACCCCTAGCATATCATGAGCCCTATTCCCATTGAGTCTGTTACATCCCTCCTTACGCTTTCACAGGGGCTTAGAGAGGGACCTCTTGGAGAGTCTTGACCCCATCCACCTCATACACTTTACAGGGCTTAGAGAGGGACCTCTTGGAGGCTCTCCTTGACCTAGGACAAAATCTACCCAAGAGGACACCTCGTCAACCCTCCCATACTTAAGCTTGACAAGTCGCATAGTGTCTTTGAGTTGTTGATTGTTTGGTATGGTAATCTTTGATGCACATGATTAGATGGATTTTTTATTGATTGGATCCACTTTTCATGATGTTATGACTTGAGATCCTTGGAGGGTGTGTCCATTTATTTTTGCAGGACCTAGCTGGTAGACATTTTTGGGAGAATAAGCCTAGCATGTGCTTCCATGGGGATACAAGCCCACAGGTTGGATGCCAGGGGCCCACATGCCAGATGAGAGAGATATGAATTGGAAAGACTTGATAATGACTTGGATTACCTAGCCCACCCATTGCTTGCTAAACAATTTGACAAGAAGGGGAAAATCGTCCCATTTTCTTGCATGACGTCATGGTATTGGGGGTTTGGGCTTGGTGGTGAGGTGCCACTCACTTACACTTGGAAGTTATGATTAGAAGAGGGTTTTCACCAAGAAAGGATCATCTAGATGCTTGGCACTTGGCCTTGGGAGGCCCTTCATTCCTTCTCCAACACCAACGACCTCTTCAAAATGGAAAAATGTCCCCTAAAGGGGTGATGTCATCCTTAATTAGGGTTTAATTTGTGCAAAAGATGAAATTTTAAGACAATTGTTTAATATTATTGTGTTAAGTGGGAAAGATTAGGGTTGTTGACCCCTAATATTGTGTTTTACTCCTTTTTTTGTGGACAAGCCATGTTGGCTACACTTTTTATAAATAGAGATCATATGATCTCATTTTGAATCATAACTTTCCTCTCACAAGAGGTTTTGGTCTAAAATTTTCGGCCTCATTGGATATTTTAGCTCTTGTGCACTTGTGTATGGCTGATTTTATGAATGGTTGATGAAGGAGGCCTAGCGCTAGCCTTGGATGATGCATTTATAACTCTTGTGGTGATTTGTCTTGGTATTTCTCTTGATCTTGCTACGGTTTTCTACTATTATGCTATCATTATTTCAAGTTCAAGTGTTTTATGCTAGGATATAGGTGGGAAGTATAAGGGAATACACCCCCACCATAGCTTTCATCATTGTTATTTTCTTCATCTCATTAATCAAGGGTTTGCTAAGAGAAGTATAAGGGCATACACCCTCTTAGCTTAAACCCTAACTCAGAGAAAATTGCCTTGGGAAGTAAAAGGGAGTACACCCCCAAGGAGGTAGCTTCTATAATCTCCTTTGATTCCATTAACCCAATAGTAAATGCACTAGTCATATTCGTTTTTGCATTGGAGATATAAAATCATTTCCTTGGGGAAACATAATCTTGGACCTTTGAAAGTTCTCTCGCTTGAAGTTGTTTTATCTCATTGAGAGGAGTCATCCTCCACTAGGGAGTCCCCTCTCTTCCAAAACTCAAATTGTTGTTACAAATTTTAACCTACAGCCATTAGGGATTCATAACCCTAGCTATAACCTTCTCTTAACTCCTAAACTAACCCTATACTAGCTCTCTAACTTTGCTCACTTACTCTACTAACCATGGCACACCTTTTGAGGTAGTTCTTGGAACCTTTTGATGGTTAATTTTGATTTTGTTAACTACTGAATGCTACAGTGATAAGGTTGCAATTTTCTTCAGAAAAACACTTGTTATAACAACTATCTAATCTACCTCTTTAAGTTCCCATTTTCAGCCTATAGTCATTTCTAATACTTAACTAGTCTAGATCTTTACATGCTGATTTTTAGATGTTTTACTTGCTGATATAAGATGATATATACTGTTTTAAAATAGGGATAACAAGCTTAAATTTCTGATCCAACTAACATATACTATTGCAAAGTTTGTTTCTTTGTGTCTCAAGCAGGTACAATCATCTAGAGAAGCACTATACTTGTGGGGCAGTCTTTACTTGAATTAAAAGGCATATTGTCCTACCCTTATTTCCATTCATACTTGACCTCCAGGGGATTATTTTCCACTTCCCTCCTTATCTGTCTCAATCCCCCTAGGGTCACCGAGATCGCCTCCCTAGAGTGACCTTTTCACCCTTGAAGTTTAGGACCTACATCGAGGTGAAATTGGGTGTATGATTCCCATAGTTGTAGCACTTGTTCCTTGGTTGGGTCGGGCTTTTCCCAACCTACAAATTGTGCCATAACATGAAGTCTTATCCATATTACTACTACCAGATCAAAAATTTCATTTGTTGTTTGGATTCTTTCCAGGTTCATGCAAAATCCTTGTGAAGGACATTGGTTTACTGCAAAAGAGTTTTAAAATACTTTAATGGAACACAAGATTTTGGACTTGGTACTTTAAGGTGGATGACTTCAACCTGATCAAATATTTTGATTCAGACTTTGTTGGGGATAAATAAAATGGAGTGTCAAATTCAGGCTCTCTCATGGTTCTTGGATCAATAATTGTCTCTTGGAGATCACACAAATAGCCAGTTCCACTAGATTCCACAACAGAGGTAGAATATGTGGCAGTTGTAGAATAAACAAAGGAGATTGTGTGGCTAAAAAAATACTTGAATATTTATAGGAGAAATAGGTGAATTATAATCATTTTCTAGTTGAAAATACTTTTGCAATAAATTTGGCCTAGAATCCCATATTCCATGATCGAACAAAGCACATCAATAGAAAGTATCACCTGATTCGATATCATGTAGAGGCCGAGACTATTCACTTGAGACAATGTTCCAAAAATGGGAAAATTGCAGACATCTTCACCAAAGAGCTTGGAAGAGAAAAAATTGAAAAGTTCAGAATGATGCTTGGACTCGCAAACACTCCTTCAAATTAAGGAGGGAATGTTGGACACATAATCCTTGGGATTGTGTTTCTTGTAACATAAATTGTAAATATGAAGAGTCATAGGTGATAGGAAGAGTCAGACTTTGGGAAATATCGATAGTGACATTTTGTATATTTATTGAGTTTCAAGCTAATGCAATATCACATGTGTGGAGTTATGATTTTTTCGAATACTTATCTTGACACTAAGTATGATAGTAAGGGGTACAATTTGAGGAATGCAAAGAAAAAAATGGACATTGCAAAAGGATGGTACATGCGGAGGAATGAGAGTGTTGGGTTCTTTGCATGGGATTTAACTCGTAAATTGGCTAAGTATGGGACAATAGTATAGAAAGGACATGGTAAATGACTAAGTTTTGGGGTATTTCGAAAGATGGAGAAAATTGAAAATATATTGGGCATATCACCTTATTCTATAAAATGCTAGATGAAGTTGACACATAGGGATACTCAATGATAAGATGGACACAAACAATTTACTTCTTTTTAGTATCTTTTAATTTTCTTCTCTTTTGTTCAAAAGAGAAACCATCCTCGTTAGCCTTTCGTGAAGAAGAATCACAATATTGAAACTGATTCTGAATTCTTTTGTTGGGTCTTCATGATCAATAGGTGGAGGTTATTTGGCACTTTCCAAATTTGAAAATTTTAGTCTTCATTTGAAATAGGAATGGATTCAAATATGCACCCCAATCACCTATTTCATGGGTGTGATGAAAACACATCAACAACACTATCGACATCATCAAATTCACCACTTGGAGGAAATTATTCATCATCTACACCTTTAAGATCCTCACTTGGAGTGAAATCACCATCACCATCATTGGTTCCTTTAAATTCTCCAGTTAGAGGAAAGTATCCACCATCATCATAACCATCATCATTTCTTGAAAATCCTCATTATCCTCATTAGTTCCTTTAAAATCCTCACTTGGAATAAAATATTGATTGTCTTCGTTGGTGCCTTTAAGTTCCCCACTTGGAGTAAAATTTTCATCATTATTAATACCATCATCATTTGAAACATCCTCATATCCCTCCTCTACAGTAATGTTACCACTAAAATATCCATTGTTGCTTCCATTAAATTCATAACTAGGAGGAAATTTATTATCCAAATAATCACTTGGAGATAGATTTTGAATGTTGTCCACATCATTGATGATATCATTAAACTATTGAGAAGAATGGTTCCCATCATATTCTTCCTCTTAATTAATGTTGCCTTGAAATTCCTTAGAATTAGGTACTTCTTCATCAACATGCTCAATCTCATTACATGCACTATGATCACAATTCTCACTGGATGAAAAATACAACTCTTCATTAAAATTTGAGGCATTTCCATAAAATTCACCAGTAGCAAAAAATGATTTATGTGAACAAGTTGTTGATGCTTCAGAAAAGGAAAATTCTCTATTAGATGAACCCATGACTTCTCTCTAAAAACATAGAATGGTACATCTGTCCACCCTCCTAAAAACAATCTTATGACTTCGAGAATGAAAATTTCCCTCCTAAATTAAATAAATCTTTCAATTATGCAAATTTTCGCACTTCATCATTTTGTAACAACTTTCTAGATTAAACTATATCGATATTTTAAAAACTTCGATATAGATAAATCCAAAAATAATACTACAATTAAATAAATTAGTTAATACTTTTATTTATAATTTATTAGGAAAACAAAAGAAATATTACTTTTTAATTTATCCCACATCACTAAGCGTAGTAATGTTTGATCTATTTTTTATTATATAAAAACATTCTTCTTCCATATTATTCACTTTGCATACAATATTTGGGAGTATTGAATAAAGAGTTTGGAGAAATTTACATGGGAGTTTGAATATCACCAAGGAGACATTCAATAGGGAGCTTCTATGTTAGACCGCAAACACCAAAATATCTTGAAAATAGAGAGATAAGTAACTCCACACTTTGAGAAATAGATATAATAGTGAAATATAAGCCCTCATTTTACATTAGAACAAAAGTGCAAGATGAAATGATCCTAAAATTAGATCTCCTTGGTATATATATAGGATACCAATTGGACTATTCCAATTAAAGGTATATTTGACAATACTAATATAACAATATAAATACAACAAATCAATATCTAGGGATTTACATAGGGATTTATGTTTAACATGGGGCTTTGTCTAGGAGCTTAACATGCCCCTCCCCTTAAAACAAGTGTTTCCCTCAACAATTGATTAGTTGTGAATGTTTCTACATGAATAACTCAGCTTCCCATGTCACTTATTCTATTTTTAGGTTCTTCCATTTGATGAGGTACTCAATAATTGCTTGATTTCGCAGCTACTTAACCCTTTTTCCAAGGATTGCTTCTAGTTCTAGTATTATATTCCCTTCTTCAGTGATCTCTAGTAAAACAATTTGAATTGGGATCTTTTTGTCGATTACCTTGTTTATGTAAGAAACATGGAAGACATAATGTACATGTGAAGATGGAGGTTGTTAACACTGAGAGTCATCCTCAAACTGCTAAATGATAATCCCAGTACCCATTTGATTTAAATGATTAAAACAAGTAATACTTGGTGGATCAACAATAAAAGGGTAATAGGGAGGGCATCAGACTGTTGCAAATACATTCTATTGGGAATTGAGTCATAACATTTTGCAGATCACATGCAATCAGGCTTCCTACCAGACAAAAGGATTATGCAAAGATGGATAGAAGAATAGAAGCTAAACAAAGAGAAGAATATCCACATAAAAAAGATCCTTTCTGTAATATAGATTAAAGAGTGCTTGAACAATAATGTATGATTAATAAGCAATTACCACAAATCCTTTGCAGCGCATGAATCCATTAACCAAAGGAAACTTTTGATCTTCAAAATATGTAAATATTACTTAAGAAAGATGATAAGAAAGAATGGAAACAAGAGAAAACTAGTCTGGTATCACAACTTTCATGAATCTCTAATGGCATAAATGCCTACAACACATGCCCTCAGGCTTACAATTGAGCAACTCAACTACTCCTCTAGCTCTCTCCTCTCTTGGATCATGAATCCAATCCTTACCCAAGATCTCCCTCCTTCATTAAATATAAAATAACATCAAAATATCCTTAGGATGTCAAATCCCATCTCTTTCATTGGATTCTAGGCCTTGGAGATAGGTAGCAACAATCAAAGAGACAAAAATCCAACAAACTGCTAATTTTCAGGAAATTGTTGGAAGTCATTAATAAATTGTTTCCAACTCACTGCATGAGGTATTTAATGGAGATAAACATTAGGTGCAGGTGTCCCTTAGCATATAATTGATCTCTGAGAAGTCGTTGAACCCTCCTTGACAGGTGGCAACCTCCCAACAAGGCGAATATCCAACAACTATTCAAAACAAAGAGTTTGCAACACATTTCGCAGTGCACTAGTGTTTTAATTGTTTCTCTCAAATGCCAAACTGGGTCAGGCTGAAATTTGGTCAGCAAGTCAACAAGGATATCGTCTTCCTCTAAAAACAATTTCAGAGAAACCCACATCATTGTGTTGGGTTTATGATCAAATCTATAAAAGAAACTTCTACAGGAATTTTTGTAGCGAATTTCACAGCGTCTGTCTCACTTCACAGCACATGTGCCAGTTCACGGTGCTAAAGTAAAATCAAATGGCCACACTCCTTTCCTGACCTCCAAACAAGACAAAAATTCTCATGGAGTACTTGATGACCCTGATTTTGATGTTGATAATTTTGAATTTGCATCGGGATGCCTACAACCTATCCAACCTATAACCCTCTTCCTTAACTAGTTTGCAACACCAACTCAAACATATCTTACACACTTCGAGGAGGTTGTTAGTTGATGGTATGACATAATCCCTGGAGAAATGGTTAAATCTAGGCTCTGAAAACCATAAATCCTCCTTTATATGATCAATCTTATGTGTTAACAGAGGTAACTCCAATTTGTAACCCATATTTCCAATCATCTACAACACCTTATAGGGACTATAATATTTGAGTGATAATTAATTGTCCTTATTTTTTTATTTGAGGAACATATGTTTGTATGTTTGTAGCCTCATAAATACCCAATCACCCACTTCAAATTCCCTTTTGCCGTGATGTTGTTCTTCTTGTTGTTTCATCCTATTTTGCTCTCTGACCAAGTTTTCCTTCAATAGTTTTAGAACCTTTTGTTGGTGCTCTATGTGGTCCTCCACTTCTTGAACCTTCAATTTCCCTTTCAAGGGTGATGTGATGGATGGAGGATGATATCCATAAAGTTCCATAAATGGGGACATTTTTTAAGAAGTATGGAAGGATGTGTTGTACCACCATTTTGCTAAAGGAAACCACTTGACCCATTGTGTTTGTTTATCAGATGCAAAGAAATGAAGATACCATTATATACATTTATTCAAAATATTATTTTTCCAATTGTATTTAGGATGGCAAGAGGAGTTGTGAGACAATTTAGTAACCAAACAAGAAAATAATTCAGTCCCAAAATTTTCAGTGAAAATTGGTTTTGTGTACCGGTCATCATAGTTTCCAACAAGGTAGAAATCCTCCTTAAGGGCATAAAAAAAATCCTCCCAAGTGGGTTATGTCCTAAATTTTTTATACTCATCTCCATCATGTCTCTCCCAGTAAATTTTCCACCAATATTTGACATGGGGGAAGGGCCTTAAGGGGTGAAAAAATGATATTTTCGATGTCCGTATTTTTTTGGACAAAGTAATAACCTCTAATAGATTTAATCATTTCTCCAAAGAATCTACATCTATATTTCCTTCAAATAAAGGAATGTCAAAGTTAACTTGTACCTTGAAGGGTGTTGCACCTTTGAAATGGTTTTTTGTTGAAGGTGTCTCGACTACCATTGGCAATCGTCGAAGGATTTGGGTGAAACTTTCCATCATCTCATTCCTCTGTTGTGCGAGGGGTTCCTCAAGAAACAACATGATAGGATATCATTCACCATCATATATGTTTGCATCCACCATGGGAGGCCACTTCGACTAGTGAGAGTGTTCTTCCCTGAGAAAAAATAGTCTAAGACCCAATTCTCTTTTCCCTAACCTCATTAAGAACATGCAATGAGAAACAACATAGAGAAATTTTCTATGATACCACTGATTTAGATTTTATAGAGAGTGAAATGAAAGGAATGAATATGAATGGAAACACACACATATAAATATTGCAAGGATCACAATAACATTGTGAGAACCAAATTCTATTAATAAATGAAATAGGAAAAGACTGTGAAATAAAAATAAATACAAACTAGCCAGAATGGTGGTAGCTTATCATTGAAGAGAGAGGAGTCTATTGCACTCATTCACAAGAAGACATTACAAGAGGTTGAAATGGAATTTTAACATAAATTACTAAACCCTAAATATCCAAAACCTTAATTCTGGGAGATGAAGTGCCAAAATGATTGTAGGCTTCGAGGTGGTTAGTTGATACGTTAACTTCCCATGGGCGAAAATTTTGCATAAAATCTCCTTTTGGGGCCAACAATAGCTCGTTGGAAATGTCTAATTGAGAAGTAAAAATTTTGGTTGGATTGGGCTCATACCATGGCAACCCCATTCCCCCAAATGGTGAAAAAACATTGTTTAAGGCCTTAAAACGGCCCCAAAAATTTAGGACTTGAAAATTTGTAGATTAAAAAAATACCAAGATGGAGAACCGTGTTGAGTTAGTGGAAGAGATGGGTGCCACCAATGTCCACTTGGATCACTAAGAGTAAAGATAATAAGATCACTAAGGTTATCAATCTCATTGATAAACATGTTAAATCCATATAATCATCTTCCCGACTTTCTTGATTTTATGTTGTTTAAGAAGGATGCATATTATGACTTAATCATGCTAGTGGGAATTTCAAAATAAATTATTTTTCCCATAAGTTCTCCCAAATACCTATGAACTTTGATGTTGAAAATCCCAACTCATCTGATGTTGACATGTTTAACAATACAATTCCAAACCACTCTAAATATTTGGGTTGTTGTACAAAGATAAAAATTGGAGGAATGCGTAATGGAGATTGGAAGAAGTTGAATCATAGGGCAAGGGAAACTATCATTCTTAGTATATAGAACTCAGTGTTGCTTAATGTCTCTAAGGATAAAATAATGAAAGGTGTGTGATTGACCTTGCAAAAATTGTATGAAACAAGTGTTACGAATAAGTTCTACTTGCATTAGTATCTTGTGGATATAAAAATGTCAAAGAAGGAATTGATAATTGGGCATCAAAATTCCATGAAGGAATTGGTCAATCAAATTTGAGTATTTATAGTTGAGTGCATCTCAAAAGAAGACCAAGTTATAGCGATGTTTTTTAGCCTACAAAACTACACAATAATTGGGTTCTGTCATTAGCCAATGTAGAAAATATATTGTTTAATGACTTGAATAGATTACTTATCCACGATAAGCACAAATAGATTTTATTGAAAACCAAACAAGGAATTTTTCTTTAGTCTCTAGTGAACAATGACTTAAGTTGTGAAACTAATTGAGAATATAGACAAAATAGTACACAAATATAGGAACAATATTGCATATATATATATATATATATATATATATATATATATATATATATATATATATATATATATAT
>SNQJ01S0071592.1:29526-53304 GCA_010110895.2 Picea sitchensis | reverse complement strand
AACTTAAAAGACTACCTATCATTTCAAAGAAGAATATGTTTTCTCCCTTTATGGGTTTCCTCGTGAAAATATGTTTCTGTTTATATCTTATGTGTGACTGATGCTCATTATTTTATCGCCCATATGCTGTATAATGTTGATGATCACTTGAAGAAAGATTAAGAATGTATTAATAGACTTAATATTGTTTAAGAACAATAACAACTGATTCACCACCCCCCCTCTCAGTTGTCTTAGTAATTTCAACACCTTTGTTTCCAATTATGTTTTTGAAACTTTCGGTTACAAACCAATCATGAGGCATTTCTTGATTCTTATTGGGAAAGATTTTAGATAGTAAATATTCTTGATAAGATCGAGTTTGAATAAGATCTATGTTTGAAATGAAATCCTGTTTAAGGTAATGATCAAGGTCATTTTCTTTTGAATTGGATCTATCAAAAAAAGGATTGAATTATTTTTTTTCCAAATTGACTATTTGTTATTTTGTTAAAGGTGTTATAGAAATCTCTTCGATTTGGGAAAGATGTCTCTTGTCATGAACGAATGGATTCAATCGAATTAGTAAATTGAAGGATTTGTACAAGTCATAGATTAATACAGATTTTTGGTCACCACTTTTCTTTCATTGTAAATATTTAAGTAAGAATATGCTATATATTTCTGACTTTATGAATGAAATAGTCTCTTTCTCTGAGTGAACGGGTCTTATTTCACCAATCAGAAAGGAAGAGAGACTGTTGTGGATGGAAAAATTATTGAATAATTTCCCATATGTAATATTCTTCCTTTTGATATGAATCCCTTCCATATCATAACGAAATCTTCCTATAATTTGATCAAGGATGATGCAAATAATTAAAAAAATGGAGCTTATTTGCTCCGTGAAAATAAGTTCTCACTGAGATCTCAACTAATTGTGTATATCATTGGATATCATTGAAAAATCAGTGTTATTGAATGATTCTATGTGATTCTTTTCATTATCTAATAATTCAATAATCAATGGATAAATCGGTATTTTGTTAAAAAAAATGGTGCAATTGTTCCTTCATCAATCAATAATTTTGATCTTTGTGAAAGATTATGGTCATCCAAAAGAAAGGGTTTTAATTTTTTTAAATGAATGATTAGAGAACCAATTGGATCCAAAAACTTATTTAATAGTCAATCATTAAGACTTTTGAGCTAATGAACATGAAAATTTATAATTTAAATGAAAATATCGAACTCAGAATTGAACTTCCAAATGATATTGAACATCGAATTTAAGATATTCACAATACTTTCATAAAGGGAAGAAAACTTTGAATAATCATTTTTGTTGGGACTGTAATATCCCAAGTGTTACACATTATTTTCGTCACCCCTATGACCGTTAATGATGTAAACCTATCCTTTGTCTTTAGAAGGATCAATTGCCTTAATCCCTGACGAAGAATGAAGATGAAGTTTCCTAGAGAGACGAATATGATCTTTTCCTTTGTAGAAACCTTATAAACAAGGATCGTTGCACTATGTTCAGTGTTAATGGTATGACGATATAGGATCATCACATGTTGCACCACACTGGCCTGTGACGTCATCGCACTCTGCTCAATATTAGGGGTGCAATGATTTTTGGTACAAAGGAAAAACAAAATCTTCTTGATCCTTCGAGAAGAGAAACTTAGAGGGTGAGTTGGCCTCCGATCAATTTGGATCTAATTCACATCCCTGATCTCATGGGATCATCCTAACCTCCTCATCCTATCCTTTTCAACTTATAAAAGGAGAGTATTTCTCATTGGGAAAGTTATCTTGATTAGGTTTGAGTAATTTTTGTAGCTTGGCGTTTTTGGGCCTATGTTGGATTTGAGCTTTACTTTGTCAAGATAGATTGTGAATGAATTTTAAATATACAGTCTCAAAATCCAGGAAGAATAAGTGTGTTGGAAAAAAGGAACTATTGGAAGGGACATTATAACATCAAGGCATTGGTTGTATTCTCCTTTTCATATTTCTAATACAGTGATATATTTATTTCCCATAAAATTGTTCTTATTTTATTGTATGACTCCTTGATCACATACATAGGTTTTGTTGAGTATATATCATTGCTTTCACTTCATTGGCTTATGTATTTTTCCAGGTTCAACATCCCATAATCCTTGGAATGGAGTGAGGATGACACTAGTGAGGAAAAATGACATTTAAAAGGTATGTCATTTATCTCTTGTTAGTTAGGATGATCGATAATTAAAACTTAGGGAAAGTTTTATATTCTATCTTGTTTTGTTCTAGTTTCAGAGTGAAACTAGGGAGATCTGTTTGTGTTTGCACTTATCGATTTTTCCGATAACAAAATTAGCGACCATACATGGGAACGTATTGTTTTCCTAGTTTGTATTTCTTTCTTGCTCTGATTGCTTGGGTTTTGTTTTTTGAGTCACTGGGAGATCTAGATTGACTCTTTGACTATTAAACTTCATTGGAAAAACTTTATTGCTTTTTATTTTTTCCATTTTTTCCTTTGATCATCACGCCCTGCTTTGAGGGATAGTACGACAATTTAGGATCACCACACTCTTCCTTGCAGAGACAGTGTGAAGTCGTCATTCTATGGCCTTTTTTCCCTATGGCGATCTAGGATCATCTCACTGTGTTAATCCTACATCTTGCGACGATTGGGAATTGTTTTTATCTTTTGGTGGTTTTACCTACCTACATCTGTAATAAGTGTTTGGGGTGATTTGTTGGGTTTGTTTACATCGTGCTTGAAAGTCTTCGAATCTTCTTTTAGCCATATTTCCTTTGTTTTAGCTTATTTTCTTTTGAAAGATTTGATCTCTTGCTTTGAGTGTCTTTCAGTTACAAAGCGTTGTTTTTTCTTTAGAATTATTTAGTGAAAGAGCACTTCTTTTTCTAAATAGTTCATGTTAAAATAAAAATTGTAGTTTGGGTTTCATTTTTCTTGAAGAAACTCGCTATTTCTTTTATTGTATCTTTGAAACATAAATTTTAGTTTCTTGCTTTGAATTAGATTGGGGGCATCCTTGCATTTGAAGTAGAAAAATTGCATGGTTTTTGGCATTTTTTGGTCTTGAATCATGTATTGGTGTACAACCTCTTTGGCTCATTTCTTGAAGATCTTGATATTGATGAGTTTAATAAAAAAATTGGACATTGTGCATCTAGGAATGATAAACGGTTTCTCCTTCTCGTAATATAGCTTTCATCGAAGTGAAATATTTGCATTCTCATTTATTTGCATTGTTTAGAGTCGGTCAAAACATCATTTTGTCCACACCATTTTCCTCTTGAGTAAACAACAACCTTAAAATAAAGTGCTTATAAAAATTGATTAGACATTTTTATACTTTTTGGTAAAAAACCTACATTATCTTAAGGTGTAGGGATTTGGAATAGGTTGAAAGGATAAATTTACAAACATATCAAACAAACATAATATCTTGTGATAGGGAGAGTTAAATCCACTTGCTACATTTTTTCTTAGGAAGCCCTTATAACACAAGGGTCAATCACGAGGTCCCATTAGGGACGACAAAGTTACTCACTCTATTTTGTTGGTCTTAGTGTATATTATTGGGGGTCACTTGAGAAGAAAATATTGTGCGGACCTTCCCGAGGCTATTTTGGTCTTCGATACCCTGCCCTTGCGCGTGGATCAGACTGTCGACTGCTTCCCCAGGCATCATTGTTGTAATTGGTAACCTGAGTATCCTATCTCTTTAGAGTCTTTACACAAGGTGAATGTGGAGGGGTAAGTCTTCACAGTACCTGGAATCGGCGTTGGCCAAAATCACTCGATATCCTTGGAGGGTATACCCACGATTATGTGTGAGAGCTTGCACCAGGGTTTAATTCCGTTAAGAAGGTATTGTAATATCCCTAGGCTGAACCCAATTGTAAATGTAAAATGAAAATGTACTTAAGCTGGTGAGATTTTTGATATCATTTTTGTATGCACCTTTCATGGCATAGTGCATGTATGTAGTGCACACTAAAATGACGAAGTATGCACATTCCAGGATACCACGCGTAGAAACTTAAGTGAATGTGATTTTGATGCTAGGGAGCCTTTGTGTATATGTTGTGTTTTATAGGCTAGTGAGCCAGTTATTATAAGCTAGGAGGCTTATGTTTTGATTAGGCCGGAGAGCCTATATGTTAAAGGCCAGTGAACCTATTTTTGTATATGTCTCATCATTAATAGAAAACACATCGTTGTGCACAGACCGACCAAGATAAAAGAGTATGGGGAACTAAACTCCACTAGTTAGGCAAAGGGGGGGATACAAGTTAAGAAAAAGGGATAATATAGGGAGCTTAAGACAAACAAGAATATTATATTAATATTCCTTAAATCATAAAGTATGGAAAATTATTTTATCCTAAGTTATAAGGATGGGTACAAGTGGGCCAATGTAGCTACCAACATGACAAGTGTAAAGTTGGGGACATGCATACATATAGTATGGAATTAGTTCATTTTGTCATCTTCCAGTCATCCATTTAATCATTCCATGATCATTCACTCACCTAATTAGTTGTCCTCCGCACATTCCTGTCACATTATCTGAACCTCTATCTGTACCCATTCATGCTTGTGTACCTGGTTAGCTTGGGAGCTGGACTGAAGAAGTGGGTTGTCAGGCCCATGGGATATTCAAGAGGTGAGTTGTTAGCCCTGCGAGAAATATATCAAGGTGAGAGAATTGTTGGGAATTTATTTTAGAAGGTGCTAAACTACAACTACAAAGCTCTGAGACTTCCTGTCTGGCCTGTTGCTGAGGCTCGAAAGGGAAGTGAGGCAGTTAAGGGACTGTTGAGAAAAGAAGAGGCACACTTCCTAGGGTGGGATAGGAATGTGGGGAATGAGGGACTATAGGATGTTAGTTTGAGTTGGCACCTGTGATGGAGTCTTTCATTTTGTCT
The DNA here is from genome assembly GCA_010110895.2 of Picea sitchensis. Taxonomy (NCBI): domain Eukaryota; kingdom Viridiplantae; phylum Streptophyta; class Pinopsida; order Pinales; family Pinaceae; genus Picea; species Picea sitchensis. The sequence goes on along the minus strand of SNQJ01S0071592.1, from coordinate 48,366 downwards.
ATTATACATCATCCTGGTTAGGAATCCTTTTACCCGGGTGGAGTTTAGTCCCATCTCAGGGGTGACCCACTACTGAGAGTGATGAGCAGTGTAGTCTAAGGCTGGGAGGTTTGTGGAAGGTATGGACATAGTTGGTGATATTATTACCAAGATAAGTGTCAATTGTGTGATAAATTACATGCTGCATAATTATTTACGTGTTTATTTTTATGGGTTTATCATATGTGTGGTTTATAATTATCTTTATATTTATGGGTATCACATATATATGTTGCATGTATATGTTTACTATTATTTCAGTATGAATCCGTGCATTTACTGAATGTATTTGTCTTTTAATGTTTTATATATAAAGTTCCACAAGAGTTCTATGTGTACATGTTTTAATTGCACGCAATTCGAAAAATTTATGTGGCATAACTCAGTTGGATGTTGGGTATGTTAGAGTATGGTATCAAAGAATGAAAGAATTTTATGGAGTAATATGGCCTGGCCTAGGTGGCAGGGCATGTTACAGGTAGTCAACGTAACTTTTCCACCCGCTCTATCTCAACCCCTTCTTACATTTTTCTTGCAACGTTGGATTTCATCACCAACTAGTGTGTTCATTGTGAGAAGGTTTTGTTTGTTTGTTTGCTTTCTTCCTAGATTTTTAGCGTGTGTTGTTTATTTTCCCTAGAATACTTTAGGTTGGATCTATGCTTAATGGCGTCGGTTCCCAGAACAACCAATGAAGCAACCCCTACTCCAGTGGTCCTCCTTACATCGCTACTTTGAGCCTTCTAGGTCTCACGATTGGATTGTCGATATGGTTCTTTTCCACTTAGGTAATCCTAAATGTAGTAAGTGCTTATTTTGTAAGAAATTACCCCCAAGAAAATCAACCTCATGTTGATCCTTCACCTTCTTCACTAGTAATATTTTCTTCACCCTCTCCACTTGAAAGGTCTTCTTCCATTTCATCTTCTTCTCTGAGTGAAATCTCTAAAGCTAGTAACCCGATGGATAAGAAGAAGAAGAAAAGGAAGAATAAGAAGAAGAAAAATAAACAAGGGTCCAATATTCCAACCACTGATAGACATGTTGGAAAACAAATAGTTATTGTTACTTGTGTTGGGAGTGTTGATGATATCAAGATCACCCAAACAACCCGTAAACCCAAGTACCCTTACAGGATTTGTAAGGGTAGCCATCTTATTAAAGATTGCCCTTGTCTATCCAAGGTTATAGAAGCATGGTCTACACACCTGTTGGCAGCCAATTCACATTTTTATATTGTCCTTATAAGCTGCCTACACCAGTGTTTTTCAACCCTTGATTTTCATCACGATCTTTGAATAAAAACGACACTATTATTTCGTGCATTTGCACACTTGCCTTTGTTCTTGTTTTCACGACTGCAAGCATGAAAACTTTGTTTTCGAAGTCACATTAAAATCGTCACTGGATTGTTTTGGTTACTCTTGTCTATGCGTTCATTGCATTTCCAATTTAATTATAGTCCCACAGTTGGCAAGACTCCAAGATCTTTACTCATTTGGCATTATTTAATTATTAATATGACTTCGTTTTTTATAAGACTGCGATGATATCCTTATGATTGAGTTTTTGATACATTGGTGTTTTAACATTCTATAGTCTTTCATCGATTTCCTTGACACATTGGTTTCATGAAAACACATTGGTGTTGTGGTTAGACCCTTGGTATAAATCATTTCATACAACACATATTTCATATGATCGAACCCTTGGTGTTGATTTCGAATTATTGCTTTGGTTTTAAAACTATGGTTGAGGTGAATGTTTGGTCGAATTACCATCGGTTCCATTAATTGTTTGAATGGCATGGTTTTTAGAATATGCAATAGTAATTGTTGAATCGTTATATGTGTCGTCGGTTGTACTGTGGTTAATGACTGTTTTGCATGGGCTGAGCTAGCTCCACCACCTTCACACATTCGGTCATTAATGCTTTCCCTCTATCCCAGGTTAGCTCTGTTGTTTTCGGGTAAGCCCATGAGCTATCGACCCTGTGTATACTCTGTTCGAACCCTTACCCACTCACCATGCTCACCGTGTGCTCCTGTCTATGGCGTTGGTGGTGCGCATAGAGCCAAATGGTAGTCAAACTCTGTTACTATTCGATAATGCCCATAAAGATTTAGAAAATAGCGGTTGGCTGGTGTTTATACAGAGGTTCGAGGGTTTCAACCTTTCAGTTGCCCAACAATTCACCCTTACCTTTGACAGGTGTAGGGATAAAGTCGATGACATACAGCTCGAGCTGAATGAAGAATTCATAAGCTCTGCTACAGGACTAGCAGCTACAGGCCAAAAATGGTTTAAAAACTCCAAAGTCAACGAGGTGCCATGGCCATTACTATTCGTATCAAAAAAGGTTGTGTCCTATGATAAAGGTATGCCTATTTCTACCCTTAAACCTAGGTGGCACGATCTTTTGGTAATTTTTAAACAGTTTGTGACCTGTGAAGGTCGGTATGGCTTGGTATTTCTATATCACCTCTAGTTATTAATGAATTTCATGGGATATCCTTTGAACATGCCACATTACTTCTTGCATAGTCTTTACAAGATGTCTAAGAGATTCAAGTGCGAGAAGGCTGATAGCAGCCTTTTTCATCACGGCTTGATTAGAATCATCATCGTCCACCATTTGAGCCTTCATGGTGATAATTGGCAAGCCTTCCTATCCAGGAATGGCTTTGCCAATTCTGAGTCTGCTCAAATCGACAAGGTTGTGGTTACGAAAACTTTGGTTGGGCCAGTCGTGCCATTTCATATCCTTCTACCCCCTGCCAAACCCTCGGATTTCCCTAACCTAGATCTACCCGATGCCATAACCAACCCTTGTATTAAAGACAAAGCTGAGGCCATTAAGAAGCATGTGAGTAAGAAAGGTAGAGGTGACAATGATGTCAACAATAAAGGGAAGAAAAATGCTTGATTGATATCGAGACTTGCCCGGAACAAACCTAAAAAGAACATCGACCAAAAGCCCATATGTTGAGCGAGGACTTGGATTCCGATATTGATTGTTTCTTGGCTGAAGAGTACCCCTATTCCCATGGCCTATGCTCTACGAAACCCTATGACTATGTCTCTAATTTACCCCCTTGTCTCAAAAACAACCCTAACTACCCGAGAATCAAGCTGCACAATGAAACCCCTGGTAATCTGAACAAACCCTCGCCTGTGATATCAAAGCCCAAGAAATCATCATGTATCCAATGTAACACATGGCTAGAGCATTATTACACTGACGTTCCCCTGTTGCAATCAAATATCAAATCGTTAGAGGAACGGGTGATAGTGTCGACGAAGGAGAGCAACAAGCTTCAAGCCAGTGAAAAGAAACAAAAAACCACCGGTTCGATTGTCTTCAGAAATTTTGAAGCAACAATAGCCTTTGTAAATTCAAGATTGTCATGACCAAGTTGCCTAGGTATGTGTTTCAAAATCAATTTTGCTTTATAGGTTTTCTTGAATTAATATAACGAATTCGGTTTTGCTTTCAAATTAGCTCTGTTCGTTTTAATACATTCGAAATGATTATGTTATAGTTTGATCATCAAAAACGAATTTGTTGTGGATCCTGTACAGTAGATTCATTTTACTAAACTCGAATGTAGCTATGATTTGGTTATGCAATTTTGTCGTGCCTAGCTTAGTATAAGCCATTGATTTGTTTTTTATTATGTTTGGCTTGTTTTTGAATCAATTATGTTCGTCTGATTTAGGATAGTCGATTTGGTTTGATTTAGATTAGTTTCGCTTGTTTCTAATAGACTTAAAACAACCCTGTTGACTTTGATTTACCAGGAACGACTCTGTTTCGTATTGAGTCAATATTCTTGTTGGGATTTTGATTACCTTCGACCTGTGCAAAAGATCTATTTGCTAAAAATCGTGTAGCTATGTTGATTGATATGATTTGCATAATGATTGTGTCGGATCCCAACTATTTCAATTCGTTCCTATTTTATTTGATTTGCAAACGATTGTTGCGTGCCACGATTAGCATGATCGTTGGTATATGTTTGATATAGTTCCATTAATTTGAAAAATGATCCTGCTGATTTCATTTTGATTCGAAAATGATTTTGTTAATGGATGAGGCTACATAAAATATTGCATAAATGATTTGTTTAACCGGTTACAGTTTGTGTCGATTGGAATGGGTTCCTGAAAATGATTCCATTCCTATCAAATTATCTAAGCGATTCTGGTTACCCGAATTGGTGATAACAAATGTTTGACAGAGTGCATGTATCTCGGTTATCTCTCGATTGACCACTATTTCATTTCTTTCAAATTAGCATATAAGTTTTGATTTGAATGATTCGTTTGGTTTCCAATTAGCAACTAAATTTTTGTTTCATAGTTTGAATATAATTCTTTAAGTTTTGGACTGATTTTGAAACAATTCTGTGTTCAATTTAGACCAGCTACATAATCGCAAGATTCTGTAGCTAGTCTTAAAAAAATCATATTCCTGTCAATTTTATCAATAAAATATCCTCTAATCTTGTCTATTTTTGTCCCCTTTCAGGTGAATACGAATTGCAATGACCAATGGGGCATGTTGTGGCAGTTTGAGACATGTTTTTGTGATACAATTTTATTATAGGTTGTTAGTTTTAGTCAGACTTGGACGATTATCCCCAAATTTTTTGTAACTGTTTTGATAATTCCCACAGGGATGTTTTACCTTGTGGGAAGTCTTTAAATACTTGTTATTTTTTGTAAAAAAGATCATCATCACTTTGGAGAGAACCGGACTATGGATTTATGATTCAGAATGAGATGAAAGTTGATGTCTTGTAACAGCTTTTGCTTTCAATATATCAAACTTTTAATTCAACTTTTCTGCATATCAGTTTGCAATTAATTATCGACTACTTTAGCTATCATGATTCATTGCATGTTGATGTGATTTGGTTTATATGTTATTCATATCTGACCTCTCTTATTTAAAAATACAGCAATCAATTTATTTCAGTTTAATGAATACAGGTTTACCTTTTTCATTAATTGAATTGTTTTGCACAAATTGTTGCACACAGATTTATCTAATTGTAATGGTTTGTAAATCATAAAATTGTTGTTATTTTTTATGTCTTGTTTGTCCTATTGTTTATATTTGAAGGGAACAACTGCTTCTTGTTTATGAGAAGCTCGTGGAGAATCTGGTGCGGATTTCCTCCCACCGAACAGCTGGATCGACTACTGCATACAGGACAAACCTGAAGCGTTACTTCAGGTAAGTTTGTCATTTGCTATTTGATAGTTAAATTGTTAGTATAATATAAATAGTTTAGATAGATATATGTATAGTTCATATTTGTAGTTAGAGTTAGTATTTTAGTTGCTTAGTTTAGATAGTTTTTATTTAATTTCTTTCTCATAAAATTATAAAAATAAAAATAAAATAGTTTCGCTGTCTTAGGACAGATTACAAATGACTTTGGCAGGTTTTCATTTAAACCTGTAATCTATAAATATTGTATATTTGTAATTGGATATGATTCCTTTGGTAATTGAACATTTAATTTTATAGAATTATAGTTGTATAATTTAGGTAATAGATTGTATATATGTATTTTAGATTTGTTATTTAGTTTTCTTTAATTATTGTTTTCATTTAGATTAGTTCCTTAGTGTAGTTTTCTTTTGTTTTCTTAGTACTTAGATCGGCTAACAGAGCCACTAAACCCATCAGGGTGGGTCATCCCAAACGGCTTGGGTTATTTAGACAACCCCGGACCGGATCCACTCTTCCAGTTGGCGAGCGTTCATTTTCGCCCGTCAACAAATGACGCTAGAAGGAGGGCCTGAAATTTATTAATGGAATGAGGTGGTTGTAAGACTCCTCCACCACCTAATCGCTCACCTATAGTGACAAGAATTCATTCGAATGATAACATTCCCCTTCAAACAACAACCACATCAAACGACGATCCACGGATCACAGTTGAGCCAACAACCCCAAACCCTACAGGTGGTGACATACAAGAGATTGTCCGCCAGTCTCTTATAAGAACACATAGTGCCTTAGCCCATTTGAGGCAACCAAATCGACCTTTGGACCAACCTTTAGATTTATCTGATATCGGAGAACAACTCGGAGGCACTAACCTCACTGTGAACCCTACAGATCCAATCCTCACTCCTACTGCAGGAGGATCTGGAATACCTCCCTCACCACCTCCATCATCCCCTTCTTCTTCGGGAGGAGACTCCTTTGACGAAGGTAGTTCCCCTTCTCAGCCTTCCACACCGACTACACCAATGGCTAACCAGAACAATCCTGCCAGACCTTGGCTCGACCAGGATGTGATAGTCGTACCTGGAGCTTAGCATCCCTTACCTAAACATCCAGAGAAGTGGCTTCCCAAGTTTGACCCTGACTCTAAACAGATCATTGAGGATCACATTAAAAAGTTTATGTTAGCCATTAGACTCCGCAATGTCGAGCATGAAGACGTAGTCTGTAGATTGTTCCCCTACACTTTCGAGGGCAATTCCTCTACATGGTACTTTGCCTAGCAACCCCATATCATCGTGTCTTGGGAAAAGTTTGAGTCATGCTTTTTGGAAAAGTTCGAAGACAATAAGTCACTGGAAGTCCTGGTTATGGAGCTTTCTAGCTTAAAAATGAACCCAATAGAGAAAATTAAAGAATTTAATCAAAGATTCTTAACGCTTAAGAACCGAATCCCTACGGATTCGATGCCTGCCAAGAATCTTATCATAGCATACTATACTAAATCCTTGCATCAAAGTATAGCTATTTGGGTTAAACGATCTAAGAAAGCCACGTTGTTAGAAGCCTTCGAGGAGGCCAGCTAGATTGAAAAATACATACTTAGTTTAAAAGAATCTACTAGCAATGAAACAAAAACTAGTTCTTCTTCCAAAAAGAAGATCGAAATCCTCCCTAGACCTACTCAAAATAAAACACAACCTGAAAGATCTGATTTAGAAAACTTAACTAAATTCATTCAAAAACTGTCAAATCAAGTTATAGATTTAAAAAAGACGACCGAAGAAAATTCTTCGAGCAAAGGGCCATACAAGTCCCCGTTCAAGAAGCCTGTCCCAACCAACCGACCTAATCCGAATACTGAAGGCCCTAATCTAGAAAGTCTGCAATACGCACTTCAAACAATTCTAGAAGCCCAGGATAACTTGATGCCTCCTGAGATTCCTGAGGAGGTTGTTGAACAAGAGACAGTTCAAGAAGAAGAGTCTTCCCCAAACATTTTTGGACACTTCTTGGATAGCATCTTTCAAGCTAACTTCGAGACAGTACATCCCTATAATACTAGGAGTAAGACAACAAACAAACCTTCTTCCGAAAACACTACAACTTTGCCTCCAAAGAAATCTAAACCAGTTGAGACTAAACAGAGTCATGTAAAGCCCAACTTAGATTATGATTTAGTTAAAGATCTTAAAAATTTAAGGGCTAACATTTTTGTTTATGAGTTATTGAAATTTCCGTTTTTGTTATAAAAAATGTTACAAAACATCGCCGAGAATAGAAAAAATGGTAATTCAAGTGGTAACAAGGTTGTTCAGAACAAATTTCCTCAGAAGACTTCCACTAAGAATAATCCTGATCCTCATGATAAAGGAAGCCTTCCTGTAAATAATGTAAATAATGTAAATAATGTAGATAAAGTAGCTTTAGAAACTGCGAGTAAAAAGCCACAAACTACCACCCTTAGTACTCGCAGAAATGTACCTCCATTTTTGTTAACTTTTGAAATCTTTAATAGAAACATGCACAATTGTATGGTAGACTCAGGAGCGTCATCCAATGTGACGCCATGGTCTGTGTGTCACAAGATTAACGCTAAAGTTGAACCCTCCACCTTAAAAATCATCCAACTTGATCGAACCAGTGTTAAAGTTGTAGGAAAATTAAGGAATGTGCTTATAAGATTATCGTCTAACCCCAAAGTTCATCAAGTTATTGATATTATTGTTGTGGATATTCCAGAAGTGTATGGTCTATTTTTAAGCAGGGACTGGTCAGAGAAGCTACACGGCTATTTCGTGACAAATTGGTCTCACCTATGGCTTCCAGAGAACGGAAAGCCTAACAAGATCAAGGTAAATCGTGAACGCTACCTTAAGTTCATGATCACAGATCTGAATGATCCAAATGAGCCATTTACACCTTCTGTCGATTCACCCTAAATACAAGGAATGGATACCTTTTTCGGCAATTTCACGGCTGAGACTTCAGCTATCACCAACCCAGAACAACATTCCGAGATTGTAGCATATGTGCAGCCAGCAGCTTCTACACAACGGTCTCATGCACCCGATAAAAATCAAATTTGGTCTCTTTATTTCGACGGTTCAAAGTCCAAAGAAGGAGCCGGTGCAGGCTGCGTTATTATCGATCTGGCAGGTAAAAAAACCATGATTGCATGTAGGTTGGAATTTGAATGTACTAATAACACAGCAGAATATGAGGCTTTACTGCAAGGTCTCAGAAAAGCTTTAGATATGAACATTCAAAACTTGACTGTCTTTGGCGATTCCGAAATCGTGGTTAGACAGGTAAGAGATTCTATCCACTGTCTATCTCTGCATCTTAAAAGTTACCAATCCAAGGTATGGAATTTAATGAATAAATTTTTCGCTTTCAATATAAATTCTATTCCTAGATTGAATAATTTCGAAGCTGATCTATTAGCTAATGTAGCCTCCAAACTCTTTCCTATAGAAGGCTTATGTCCAGACGCATTCTTCGTTGAACTGTTGTTCAGGCCATCCGTTCCCGACAATATCACGAACTGGAAATTTTTTGACGACGATCAATAGATTATTAGCTTCCTGCATATGGAAGAGATTTTTCAAGGCGCGGTGATAGACGAATGCACTCACGATGACAATTTGCGCGATTTCATGGTAATACCAGAACCGAGAACACCTGAATCTTCATCGGACATGGTAAATTCATAAATACGACATTTCCTTGAATCCCCCCGTCACCTGGATCCCACTAAAAGAAGAGTGTTGAGATTAAATTATACCTCCTTTCATTCGGTTAATGGTATTCTGTTTCGTCAAAATTTTGATGGTGTACTGATGCACTGTCTTGAGAAAGACGAAGCAGAAAAATTCTTATTAGAGTTGCACGCAGGAGAAGCTGGTGGTCATTTTGGTGGTGACACCACTGCCCATAAGGTTTTGAGAGTCAGTTATTACTGACCCACACTTTTTAGAAATGCCCATGCATTGTGTCGTAAATGTACTATTTGTCAAAAAGCATCAGAGCGGTTACAGAAACCAGCCTTCCCTTTGCAGCCCATTTTAGTATATTCTCTTTTTCAGTAGTGGGGCCTTGATATCATAGGTCCAATCAACTCACCATCCTCACAACAGCATAAGTTTATTATAACATCCACGGATTACTTTACTCGGTGGTCTGAAGCTGCCGCATTAAGAACTGTGAATACCAGTCAGGTAATTGCCTTTCTAAATTCGAATATTATCACTCGTTTTGGTATCCCTGATTGTTTAGTATTCGACAACGCTTCTTATTTTTTGTCTCTTGAGATGAGTGAGTTCACTTTAGAAAAAGGAATTAAATTGAAGTATTCTACTAGCTATTACCCCCAAGGCAATGGATTGGCAGAATCAACAAATAAGAACTTGATTAAAATCATCAAGAGAACGATGGTTGAAAATCACAAAAACTGGCATAATGCACTATTAAACGCGATCTGGGCTGATAGGGTAACCCCCAAAGCTACTACATGTAACTCTCCCTTCTTTCTCGTTTATGGTAGAGAAGAAATTCTGCCACCACACATTCTTCTCCCTTCACTTCAGTTATCGTAGAAAATACAAGGAGAAAATTGTCCCCCTGTGGAAAACCGAATTAACGCTTTGATGAAACTAGAAGAGGTAAGAGCCCAAGCTAAACGTAAGTTAGATTAGCATCAACTAGTAATTAAAAGCTGGTTTGATTCTAATTCTGCCTCTGATAAGAACTTTGAAGTAGGTGACCTTGTCTTGAAATGGGACAAACCGCATGAGGGGAAGGGAGGACACACAAAATTTCAAAACTTGTGGCTTGGACTGTTTTTAATTGCTGAGAAATTGGGTCCTAGCTCTTTTCGATTACAGAATTTAGAGGGGCAGCCTGACACCTATCCGGTGAATGGCCAAGCTCTGAAAAGATACTTCGCTTGATGAAAACCCTTGTATATTATGTACATATTTTTCTTTTGTTTTCTTTTCTGTTGTTGTTTTGGCTTTGAGTTTTTCCTTCACGCTTATCAGTTTTGCCTTTGGAAACACATACCTGTAATTTTTGAACTATTCAGACAAGGTAAGCATAATAATTCTTTCACTAAAATGACCGTTGAAAAATTGTATAAACATCAATTGTAGACTTTTGAAATTTACATCTGTGGTGGCAAAAAACTGATGTTTGAAAGAAGTTAATTGATTTTGATCTCTGAGTAAATCCTATCATGATCATCTATTATCTTTTTATGTTGTCCCTATTCCTTAAGGAAATGACTCAGAAGATGTCTCCCTACCTTAGAAAGTTGGACTCTCTAAATAAACCATCTCTGGATCTCAATAAAGGACTGTTCTAAAAAATTCTGTTGAGGTCTGTAAAAAATATCATAATTTTCAGCGTCACCCTGCTCGACTATACATCTTTAAAAAACAAAATAAATCATTAAAAGAGTTGTGGGAAGTGCTTGTAAACCTGCCAGGATGCTGAACAGGTCTGCTGGCAGCGGGTAAATGCATGCATGATGCAAAGACAACTTCATCAGGGTACTGAACAGGCCCCCTGGCAGCGAAGCAATGTCGAGTATATGAAAATTTGCAAATATGAAACCTCTTGACCTTAAAATATCCTTTATTCTAATCCGGAACTTCTTGGTCGGATACAGATATCAGAGTGGGTTAAATGGAAACCCTGTTGAGGCTATGGACGCCTACTGGCAGTAGTATATCTATCAACAGTATTGAAGATTTTATCTTTAATATCGTGGCTCGCTTGTCTTAAGACTATTATCAGTTTTCATCCTTTAAACGCTGCTGGAATGTTTAATCATAATGATGTTTAGACAATCTCCTGGTTATTTTTGAGTTTGAATTATCCTTTTTATCCTAATCTGAATTTGTTCTTTTGGCAGAGATAACTTCTTCTACCAGTGTGTCACCATTGTTGGTAGCCAATTCGCATTTTTATACTGTCCTTATAAGCTGCCTACACCAGTGTTTTGCAACCCTTTATTTTCATCGCGATCTTTGAATAAAAACGACACTATTATTTCGTGCATTTGCACACTTGCCTTTGTTCTTGTTTTCATGACTGCAAGCGTGAAAACTTTGTTTTCGAAGTCACATTAAAATCATCACTGGATTTTTTTGGTTACTCTTGTCTATGCATTCATTGCGTTTCCAATTTAATTATAGTCGCACAGTTGGCAAGACTCCAACATCTTTACTCATTTTGTATTCTTTAATTATTAATATGACTTTGTTTTTTATAAGACTGCGATGATATCCTTATGATTGAGTTTTTGATACATTGGTGTTTTAATGTTCTATAGTCTCTCATCGATTTCCTTGACACATTGGTTTCATGAAAACACATTGGTGTTGTGGTTAGACCCTTGGTATAAATCATTTCATACAACACATATTTCATATGATCAAACCCTTGGTATTGATTTCAAATTATTTCTTTGGTTTTAAAACTATGGTTGAGGCGAATGTTTGGTCGAATTACCATAGGTTCCATTAATTGTTTGAATGGCATGGTTTTTAACATATGCGATAGTAATTGTTGAATCGTTATATGCACCGTCGGTTGTACTGTGGTTAATGACTGTTTTTCATGGGTTGAGCTAGCTCCACCACCTTCTCACATTCGGTCATTAATGCTTTCCCTCTATCCCGAGTTAGCTCTGTTTCTTTTGGGTAAGCCCATGAGCTATCGAACCTGTGTATACTCTATACAAACCCTTACCCACTCACCCTGCTCACTGTGTGCTCCTGTCTATGGCACCGGTGGTACGCATAGAGCCAAACGGTAGTCAAAATCTATTACTATTCGATAATGCCCGTAAGGATTTAGAAAATAGCAGTTGGTTGGTGTTTATACAGAGGTTCGAGGGTTTCAACCTTTTGGTTTCCCAACAATTCTCCCTTACCTTTGACGGGTGTAGCGATAAAGTCGGTGACATACAGCTCGAGTTGAATGAAGAATTCACGAGCTCTGCTACAGGACTAGTAGCTACAGGCCAAAAATGGTTTAAAAACTCCAAAGTCGACGAGGTGCCATGCCATTACTATTCATATCAAGAAAGGTTGTGTTCTGTGATAAAGGTATGCCTATTTCTACCCTCAAACCCAGGTGGCACAATATTTTGGTAATTGTTAAACAGTTCGTGACCTGTGAAGATCAGTCTGGCTTGGTATTTCTGTATCACCTACGGTTATTGATGAATTTCATGGGCTATCCTTTGAACATGCCACATTACTTCTTGCGTAGTCTTTACAAGATGTCTAAGAGATTCAAGCGTGAGAAGGATGATAGCAGCCTTTTTCATCATGGCTTGATTAGAATCATCATCGTCCACCATTTGAGCCTTCATGGTGATAATTGGCAAGCCTTCCCATCCAGGAATGTCTTTGCCAATTTTGAGTCTGCTCAAATCGACAAGGTTGTGGTTATGGAAACTTTGGTTGGGCCAGCCATGCCATTTCATATCCTTCTACCCCCTGCCAAACCCTCAGATTTCCTCGACGTAGATCTACCCGATGCCATAACCAACCCTTGTATTAAAGACAAAGTTGAGGCCGTTAAGAAGGCTGTGAGTAAGAAAGGCAGAGGCGACAATGTTGTCAACAGTAAAGGGAAGAAAAATGCTCGATTGATATCGAGACTTGCCTGGAACAAACCTAAACAGAACATCGACCAAAAGCCCATAGTGCTGAGCGAGGACTTGGATTCCGATATTGAGCATTTCTTGGTTGAAGAGTACCCCTATTCCCATGGCCTATGCTCTACGAAACCCTATGACTATGTCTCTAATTTACCCCCTTGTCTCAAAAACAACCCTAACTACCCGGGAATCAAGCTACACAATGAAACCCCTGGTAATCTGAACAAACCCTCGCCTGTGATATCAAATCCCGAGCAATCATCATGTATCCAATGTAACGCTTAGCTAGAGCGTTATTACACCGGCATTCCCTTGTTGCAATCAAAGATCAAATCGTTAGAGGAACGAGTGACAGTGCTGGCAAAGGAGGATGACAGGCTTCAAGCCAGTGAAAACCACATGTTCGATTGTCTTCAGGAATGTCGAAGCGGCAATAGCCTTTGTCAATTCAAGGTTATCATGACCGAGTTGCCCAGGTATGTGTTTAGACATCAATTTTTCTTTGTAGGTTTGCTTGAATTAATATAACGAATTCGGTTTTGCTTTCAAATTAGCTCTGTTCATTTTAATACATTTGAAATGATTCTGTTATAGTTTGATCATAAAAAATGATTTTGTTGTGGATCCTGTACAGTAGATTCATTTTACTAAACTCAAATGTAGCTATGATTTGGTTATGTGATTTTGTCGTGCCTAGCTTAGTATAATCCATTGATTTGTTTTTTATTATGTTTGGCTTGTTCCTGAATCAATTCTATTCGTCTGATTTAGGATAGTCGATTTGGTTTGATTTAGATTAGTTTCGCTTGTTTCTAATAGACTTAAAACAACCCTGTTGACTTCGATTTACCAGGAACGACTTTTTTTTGTATTGAGTCAATATTCTTGTTTAGATTTTGATTACCTTCGACCTGTACAAAAGATCTATTTGCTAAAAATCGTGTAGCTATGTTGATTGATACGATTTTGCATAACGATTGTGTCGGCTCCCAACTGTTTTGATTCGTTCCTATTTGATTTGATTTGCAAACGATTGTTGCATGCCACGATTAGCATGATCATTGGTATATGTTTGATATAGTTCCATTAATTTGAAAAACGATCTTGTTGATTTCGTTTTGATTCGAAAATGATTTTGTTAATGGATGAGGTGACATAAACTATTGCATAAATGATTTGTTTAACCGATTACAGTTCGTGTTGATTGGAATGGGTTCCTGAAAATGATTTCATTCCTGTCGAATTATCTAAGCAATTTTGGTTACCCGAATTGGTGATAACAAATGTTTGACAGAGTGCATGTATCTTTGTTACCTCTCGATTGACCACGATTTCATTTGTTTCAAATTAGCATATAAGTTTTGATTTGAATGATTCGTTTAGTTTCCAATTAGCAACTAAATTTTTGTTTCATAGTTTGAATATAATTCTTTAAGTTTTGGACTGATTTTGAAACGATTATGTGTTCAATTTAGACCAGCTACAAAATCGCAAGATTCTGTAGCTAGTCTTAAAAAAATCAGATTCCTGTCAATTTTATCAATAAAATATCCTCTGATCTTGTCTATTTTTGTCCCCTTTCAGGTGCATACAAATTACAATGACCAATGGGGCATGCTGTGGCAGTTTGAGAGATGTTTTTGTGATACAGTTTTATTATAGGTTGTTAGTTTTAGTCAGACTTGGGAGATTATCCCCAGATTTTTTGTAACTATTTTGATAATTCCCACAGGGATGTTTTACTCTGTGGGAAGTCTTTAAATACTTCTTATTTTTTGTAAAAAAGATCATCATCACTTTGGAGAGAACCAGACTATGGATTTATGATTCAGACTAAGATGAAAGTTGATGTCTTGTAACATCTTTCGCTTTCAATATATCAAACTTTTGTTTCAAGATTTCTGCATATCAGTTTGCAATTAATTATCGACTACTTTAGCTATCATGATTCATTGCATGTTGATGTGATTTGGTTTATATGTTATTCATATCTGACCTCTCTTATTTAAAAATACAACAATCAATTTATTTCAGTTTAATGAATACAGATTTACCTTTTTCATTAATTGAATTGTTTTGCACAAATTGTTGCACATAGATTTATCTAATTGTAATGGTTTGTAAATCATAAAATTGTTGTTATTTTTTATGTCTTGTTTGTCATGTTGTTTATATTTGAAGATCACAGCTGCTTCTTGTTTATGAGAAGCTCGTGGAGAATCTGGTGCGGGTTTCCTCCCACCGAACAGCTAAATCGACTACTGCATACAGGACAAACTTGAAGTGTTACTTCAGGTAAGTTTGTCATTTGTTATTTGATAGTTAAATTGTTAGTATAATATAAATAGTTTAGATAGATATATGTATAGTTCAGATTTGTAGTTAGAGTTAGTATTTGAGTTGCTTAGTTTAGACAGTTTTTATTTAATTTTTTTCTCATAAAATTATAAAAATAAAAAAACAATAGTTTTGCTGTCTTAGGACAGATTACAAATGACTTTGGCAGGTTTTCATTTAAACCTGTAATCTATAAATATTGTATATTTGTAATTGGATCTGATTCTGTTAGTAATTGAACATTTAATTTTATAGAATTATAGTTGTATAATTTAGGTAATAGATTGTATATATGTATTTTAGATTTGTTATTTAGTTTGCTTTAATTATTGTTTTCATTTAGATTAGTTCCTTAGTGTAGTTTTGTTTTGTTGTCTTAGTACTTAGATCGGCTAACGGAGCCACTAAGCCCGTCGGGGTGGGTCATCCCAAACAGCTTGCATTATTTAGACAACCCCGGACCGGATCTACTCTTCCAGTTGGCGAGCGTTCATTTTCGGCCGTCAACAACACCCTCACCAACATGCGTCTTCAACCTATGAACAACTTGATAATGACCTTTGGTCAACTAGTCATGATACCATTGGGTGGAAGAAAAGTAGAGTCAATTTCTCGTGTATGTTATGAAGAGGGAGTCATCAAAATCATCTTTTCCTTTATATGGAAAAAGCCTCGAAATTATTGGAAGACATGACTGTTTCCCTTCCTCAACTTCCATATGCTTATTGTAAGCTTACTATGGAACCACCTATAGTTGATGGAATGATCAATCCAATCCCTTGATCAGTTAGTCTGGTTGATCATGTAGTCAGTATGGTCATGTCCTTAGTTGAACCTGTTGACAAAGTGGTCAATCCAATCCCATACTCAGTTGATCCCACTCTCTAATTAGAGAGTGAAACTCAAGGGGTCGATCTGTTTCCATCCATCGACCCCATTCTCCCCTTGGAGAATGAAACCCAAGTGATTGATCTAATCTCATCATCAGTCGATCCTACTCTCCCGCTAGAAAGTAACCCCAATACCGCCATTTTTTTCTCATTGATACAAACTCTACTGTGATGGGGGGAATTCCTCCTTCTCCCTTGGAACCTCCTCCAAGTAATGAGGCCATCCTTTTTTATTGGGGTGCACTAGCTAGACCTCATCTTCCCTCTCACATTCCTTTCAAGATTATAGTACAAGTTTGTGGTTAGGACGTTCCTCAGACGCTGATAGACGAAGGTGCGTCCATTAGTATTTTATTTTCTATTGCTTGGCAAGATTTGGGTTGTCCTCATATTGTGCCAGTTAAATAGAATATGTTATCTTTTAATATAAGAACCAATCACCCTTTAGGATTCCTTCCTTAGTTTTTTGTAACATTTGGAGGGAAAACTATCATTATTGACATCATGGTAGTCCATGATCCCTTAGATTTCGATTTACTCCTTGGGAGAGATTATGTCTATGCCATGAAAGCTATCGTGTCCACTCTTTTTCGTGTGATATGTTTCCTTCATGATGGAAGAGTTGTGACTATTGATCAACTCTCCTTTGTTGGACCTGATTTGATTATCAACTCAATGAACTCCCTAAATGGTTCTTATATGCAGACGGTATCGCCCCCACCATAGGTCAATTATGTGGCATTATCTCCCATGCCTTCCACTGCTGATGAAGATGATCCTCTCATTTTAATATTAGTCTCTTATAAAATAGATCCAATATTTGACATGGTGATCTATTCAATAGGGCTATTGGAGCCTAATATCCTTACCCCAGTTGTAGCCTTCGATATGTGTTCCTTCTAGAGTGTGTTTCTTTCATCCAGCAAATATCTCTTGGAAGACATGACCGATTTTTTTCCCTTGACATGGTTTCCTTCCAAAGTATTTTCCTCTTGGAAGACATGATCAAGAAGAGAGCCTTGAGCATGGTTTTATGATTTCAAGCTCATTAAAAAATGAAACCATATTTGAGCATGATTTTCTGATTTCAAGCTCGTTAAAAAATGAAACCATCTATGAAGATAGTTTTTTGCGTCTCTGTGGAAACCTCATTAAAAAAATGAAATAGAGCCTATGACCATAGTTCTCGTTTTTGTGTCAATCTCGTTAAAAAATGAAACAGAGGTCTAGGGATTGAACCTGGATTCTCGAGCATAGTTCATGTTCCTGTGTCAAGCTCATTTAAAAAAGGAAATATTTTTTCCCCTCTTCGATTGAGTCAAGTACTTCGTTATGTATATTATTTGAATCTTCATTTCATCTGCCTATGCTGTCGAATGCAACAAATCTTTGGAGGAAATGATTACAGCCTCTGGAGTTCATTCTGAAGTTAAGACACTATCTTCTTAATATGGGGGCTAAGTACCAACCATCCATGGATTATGCGTTGGGAAGTCACAAGCATAGTTATATTTTTTTCAATCTTGTGTAAAAATGAAACTAGATCAAAGCATTGTTTTGTTTAGTTTTAAGATTGCATAAAAATAAATTATATCCCAAGCATATTTTGGTTTTGTTTTAATCTTGCATAAAAATGAAAACAATCATGAGCTCAGTCTTTGTTCTTTATCATGCTCGTAAATACCTAAGAATGTAACCGAGTAAAATACTATTGCTTTTTTTGGACTGGTAAAGGTTATACAAAAAATGAACACCCTTGAGTTCCCTTTAAGCTCTTTTCAAACTCTCTAAACATGAAAATATTGCTGAGTGATCTTGTTCTTTTCATGCTCATTAAAGTATTTGAATAAAAATTCTATTGAGTGGTAGATTATCTCTTTTTCGGTCTCATCAGACTACTTTATGAAAAAGGACATTTTGGAGTTTTCTTTAAGTGTTTTTCAAAGTCCCTAAACATGAAAAACCCTTGAGTTTTCTTTCTTTGGACTCGTAAAACAAACATCGAAAGGCCCATATGGGAACGAACCACTCCTTCCTAGGGTTCGTTAAAAATACTCCAAGGGACTCATTCAAAGGATGATCTTACAATTCAAGAATATGTTATCCTCCTCAAGATTGTGTAAAAATAAAGAGGTACTCGCCAAAAATAGTGGGGTAAAAATTGGGAAAGAAATGTATCTAAAAATGTATTCTATGGAACAGTTTCTTTTGAACATGACACCCTTTCAATTGATTTGTGTCTAGGTTGGAAAATCTTCTTGTCTTTTGATCATACTCCTTTATCTGATTACAATTTGGTTTGTGATCCTTTTGTTCAGTCAGTGTTGCCAAGACAATTTTTGTGTCGTCAATATGTTCAAAGATAACTTCAACCTGGAAATCCTTCTATTGTGTCGACCATTTCTATAGTCCTTAAGCCTTTTATTACATCAACCATCCCTGCGTCAGTTCTGAATCACTTGTTACTCTAATTTACAAATATTTTTACTCATTCTGTGTCATTGATGGGGGATACATTTGTTGATTTTTCAATAAGGAAGGTTAATCATGAAGTTTATTCCATTTTTATCATTTCACTTAACCATAACCAATAATGTTCCAACAACCAAGATCAAAAGAAGAAACACCATGCACAAGAACACAAGAAGTATCCT
>SNQJ01S0071591.1:57262-73113 GCA_010110895.2 Picea sitchensis | reverse complement strand
CATAAACTAGAAATGGATTATAAAGGAGCTGAATGTTCTCTAGATACACATGGAAATGATCAGCTTTCTGTTGGTCATATATCTATTGAAATAAGTAAAGCTTGCCCACAATTTTTAGATTTGCAGATCAAGAGAAATGGAAGTAACTATGAAGAACAAGATTTTTCAGAAAACATCTAATCTCCAAGAAGGACAACAAGAGGATTATATTTCTTCTTATGTACCTTACATGTCAATGTCATATGAGAAAGATGAATGTGATGAGGTAAAAGGTGGTCTTTTTTCAAATCTATGGCAAGATCCTATTGCTGATGACTCTATGCAAGAATCTTCATCTCTATCATTAGAAATTGTTCTTGATGTTCCCATATTTGATAAATATAGTAATGAGGAAGAAGACTTTAAGTCTTGTGAAGGATTGTTGACTACTAAAATTTCATCTAGTCCTACTTTTCAGCAAAGAGATGATTAGAGATGTATGCACGTTGTGGTTAATAATAACTATCAAGATCTTACTGCAGTAGGGAACATCTTTCATTATAACTGAGATATTAATGATCTTCAAGATGTTAACCATCAGATAGATTCTTTTAACATAGTACCAAATGCATCTATTATTTTAGGTTGTCATAAAGATCAGATTGCCTCCTTTGAAAAATTGAAAAATGATGAGCAGATTTTTATATCAGCGTATGACAGTTTTGAATCTACAACAGATCCTAAGGGTATCTCTCAGTTTCAAGATTTGTAGCAACTGGAATTTTGTAGTAGATATGAAGAAGAAGGCAAGGAGCTGAACAGTCCAGATCAACAGTCCATCTTATATGTTTCTCCAACAGATCTCGAGCAGCCTGCATTCAACAGTGAGATTAGTAAAGGCAACCTTCAATATCATTTCAAATTACAGTTGGATCAGTAGTTCAAAGAGGTTTTTATTTGTGAATTTGATGACCCTTTTGATGACTATTTGGAGTCTATGAGCAGCATAAATGTTAAAATATTTCTGTCAGAAGAAGATTGTCTTTATCATATGTTTAAACCTCTTTTCTGCATGATATGGCTTCCATTGTTTTTTGGGTCAAGATCTAGAATGATGTCAGTAAATTAGTTCCTTACATGGCTTCATTAGAAGCATCACTTCACTTGATAAGAGGTAGTACAGTTGGTTAGAGTAGGAGTAGGCAAAATAATAAGCTCTCCATATGAGTAGCTAGGTTGTTTTCAGTTATTGGTTGAATAAGCAGAGCAGGCTACAGGTTTTCGAAGATCAGTTGCACAAGCCAGATGACTCCATGCCCAATGCTAAAGGCGACTGGAACTACTAGGTTCTTGGTGACCTCACAGGGAGGTACCCATCCCAGTTGGAGCCAAATGTTAGCTCCCAAAATGAATTAGTCAGTGTTTGTCATTTTGTAGGTGATAGCGTGGTCATTAATAGGATTCTTTATAAATTTTTAGATTTTAGAAGTATCAAAACATAGGATTTAAGATTTTATCTTTGAAATAAATTGATCCTCAAAAGATCTTTTCAAAATTTTGTGAAAAATATTTTCAACAACTAATGTATGTTGTGAAGTTGAAGTTAGCTGGTGAAAGCCTCGATTTTCAATGGTTAAGGTGTACTCCCTGTAGCAAGTAAGCTGGTGAAAGCGCTTACTGTTGTAAATATCAAAAGGAAACTTTGGCAATTGTTATAGTGACCATATCTGTCCTATGCATGCACACCTCGAGGAATTATAGACAAAGAGTGAGAAGATTTGGGACACAAGATCAACATCAAACGAAAGACTATTAGTCAAACAAAGCTTGCAGCTGTCGAGCAAAGTGTCTAATGAGCGCCCAAGTGTTGAGGCTAGCGACAAATTGTAGGCCACTTGTTATACACTTATACAGATCAAAACTTCTGAGCATTCAAAGGCAAAATAGATAAATGTCATTCACTGCCAGTAGGGGAAACACCGAGGTACTAAGCATTCAACTGCCATAGTATCAATGACAATTTTTATCATATGAAAATCCTATGTTGGTATTTGAATGTTCTTATTAAATTTTGGGCCCGAAGGCTAGTTCTTTCTCCCATGTTTTAGCTCCATGTGACCTACATAGCAACAAGAACATACAAATCAAATCAAAGCCAGCGCAGAAGCATAACATCAAGCCATGAGGAGGAGGGGCATCCTTATGCTCTACACGTCAATAATACAAATGAATCACAACTAGGTCTCAGAGAAGATTGCACCTATGTTCATCATTTAGCTCATGCCACGAGGAGAGACAGAGACCAAGTTCTCGAGAGGCTGGTCAAAATTAGAGTCGACCAGGGATTCACTACCAAATATGTGCCTTGGCACATTGTAAATAGGATTATGAATTTGCATGCTCAAGAATGGTCTGGAGAGGTTCGCAGCATCACCTACTCTAATGATGGAAATTCTGTATCAGTTGTCTATCGTGTAACTATCTATGGTGTTGATGTTGAGATTCATCATGAATCAACTGGGTCTGCTTCCATAGATGAAACAAATTTTGGAGACCATGTTCAAAAACCAGAAGCAATGACACTTCATCATGCATGTGCTCATTTTGGCCTTGGGCTTCACCTTTATCACGAAGATATACTATAATATCTAACAAGGTTTCTGGGCAGTTGTGGAATAGTTTGGCAAATTTTGCGTATTTCACTCAAATTAGAATGAAAGAAAGAGGGTTCCAAGGAGATCAAATTATGGAGGGCCTATGTATGGGGCATATGTTTGGAGTTGCCTTTTTCATGCCACAAAAATAGAAGTGCAACTTGTTTCATATTTCATCTTTTGTCAACTTAAGTAGTTGTTGTTTCTGACAACAAATGTTATCGCTGGACTACTCCTGTGCCCTTTTTCTTTACAGAATATGCTTCAAACTTTTGAAGTTCAACAATCTATGTTTCTACAACAAACTTGGAACTCATGTTTGGCAGTAGATTGGATTCAAGTTCATTGATGAATTTCAATTTCAAACCATGGATCCAGTCAGAACCAGGTTGGCAGTATATGTTGGAGATACTTAGCTCGACAGAGAAGGAGCAACATTCTGTATTACAGCAGGGAATTGAGATGATCAAACATAGTTCAAAGGGATCGATTACAGGAACTAATGATCATCAACCTTTGCTAATCCATGATGATGATGTGAATGTCAATAAGGGAAACAACATTATGCAAGGTCGACTTGCCCTTGGTGGTCGATGTGCGAGGAAATTCAACAAGAGAAAATATCCCTGTTTTCAATGAGGTGAATCAAACGAAACAATCAAATAAGAAAAATTGGTGAAAGACTCCTACACTTTTGGATCGTCAACAAACTTCTATATTTAGGCCTTCAAATTTTTCTAGCCGTGCCTTTAGAAGTTAAAGGATGCTCTTGATCCTATTGAAATGCAACTGCATCGATTTTTCTAAGATTTCTTGCAAGCATTATTTGTTTTTAGTATGTTGTAAGGCTCATACAAGATATTCCATGAGAATATACAGTGGCAGATCATCTATTGTTGACCATATTTTCAGGGATCAATTCAGCCAGTGTAAAATGAGGCAGATCCAGAGTTCAAGACAACAATTAAGGAATATGTGGTTAAAGATATTTTAGCAGAATGATTCATAAACAAGTGGCAACCTAAATTCATTCCTGACAAGATGGCAGAGGATCCCAGATTTGCTAGCAATTTGAGACATCTTGATCAATTTAGTTTGTTTCAGATTTTATTATGATTTTATTTTCCATAAAGTCAGGAAATGGTTTATTATTGGTTTTTCTATTTAAACAGGTTTTGTAATAGTTACAGGGGAGGATTCAGTCGTAGGACCGAGGTTTTAATTCTGGATACAATACCATGCTGCTTTGTAATAGATTGTCATAGATATGTAATACAGATCACCGTCTTCTTTCTCTATTAATATCAGATTGTCATTTCTTACTTCTTCTATGCTTTTAGTCAAGTTATCTTAACTGCAATATAACTGTAATTTCATTAGTCAGTTCATAGCTTGATTTAATAGTAATCTTCACTTTGATTCAAGTTTGTCTTAGTTGCCAATGACTGACATCTCATTGGTCAACTCATAAGCTTGACTTAATAGTGATATCTGAACTATCTTATCCAACCCATCACATGTGTGATCTGGTTAGTAAGTATAGTATTCTTCATCCACTGTTATGCTATTCATCTGATCATTGATTCGTGAAAGCACTGTCTCATCGGATTATATATTCTTTGACTGTCTTGATATGATCTAGTAGGTTAGTTATCCCCTTTTATCCCAACATAATCATAAACCTATTCATATTTTAAGTTACCAAGCATCTTTAGCCTACAACCCTAAAGAGTTTCTTGGAGTGATAATAATGCCTACATATGGTGGCCTTTCGAACCCCAAATTTTCCCTACATCGAAACCATGGGATGGATAATTTACCACATTGAAGCGATGAAATGCATAGTCAATAATGAAAATGATGAATGTGTTGTTTTTGTTTCTTCCATTTTCGGAAGCATGGATGCCCCTGACATATACTGTGGCGATCTCTGGGAGTAGATTCAACTGGGGAGCCGTCATTTCAAAAAAGTTAAGCACTAACATATTGCATGCCCAGAAACCAAAGCATGGAGAAACAACAACTTTTCACATGGCTTCATACCTATTGGATGTGATTTGCACAAGGAACATTTTTGCAGACATGAATTTGAGCTGGCATGTTGCTGAGTTACCCGTGCATGTTTATTTCAACATTCTGTGGGGGAATAGGTACAATATATTTTATGCCATGATATGTGATGAGTTCATAGCCCGATTAAATTTCATTATATTTAGAAAAGAATTCCCAAGGCTTACAACGACATACAAAAAGATGGTTTAAAAATTAGACCACTGGTATTTTGAAGAAACCAACACTTATATCAGAGTGTTCAAGGCTATCGACGCACCACATTTACTCCCCATTCATGTCCCAAACTGGCTCATTGTGGGAGAAATTTTTTATGAGACCATTCTGCAAGGATATAATACCAGTTTGGTGAAGGAAAATAAGAGATATTTCATAGTCTATGGATTTCATATAGGGTTTTACATGGTAAAAGACACTACAAACGTGAAACAAGAGGGGTTGAGCTAGCTTGAGTATCGATTCCCCACAGGTTGATTTCGCAAGCATGATCCAAAAGTCCTTGTACTTCAACATGCATCGTAGGTGTCATCATGTTTTCCATATGCTCATGATAGCTTCGAAGATGATATTTTTACCGAGGGAGCACAGAACTGGGAGGAAGTGCTCTCATTGTCTTGAACCATTTGTTGGCCTTAGATTATACTTATTTTGATTATGGTTATTTATGGGTTATTCTGGTTCTACCTTACTATCATAGATTGACCTTGGTTCAAATTTGATAAGCTCCCAACAAAATCCCTTTAAAACTATCATCCGCCCTCGTAGACTAGAAGGAAACGCAACACACTGAGTGTACTGTGCAGTCTCACCCGAGATAATTCTATGGGTGGATACAATAATCAGGTGTTTGCAACCTGGGAATGAGTATAGATCTATGGTTATACTCTGTAATATTTATTCATTCAATCTAACATCTAGTTACAACAATCATTCTATTCATGCATGTGGAATACCATATATACTAGTTAATTCAATCCTCTAACATTCAACATTTAACAAAAAATAAAGACACATACATTCATTCACATAACAAAGGTGTTACCGTGGTTCACCCCCTCCTGGGATACGTCCACAAAGATCTGGATCTCAAGATTCTTATTATGGTTCAATAATATTTCATGCCACGCGTGTTTAAAATATTATATCTTAGTCTCCTCAATAGGCTCCATGATCCCTCTGNCGCACCAGGATCCTCAACCTGTGATCTAACACTCGGGATCGAGTCACTCACTACTTCCCTAGCTTACCAGCTTAATGAATCATACCATTCTTACAATTATCTCTTCCTCTGTGTATGTATGTATGTGCATATATCTACCCCTCTTGGTCCCCTCCTCCTTCTAAGTACTACCTATTTATATCCTTGACTGATCAGGAATTGCAATACATTACAAAAACCCTAACCCTAGCGTCGTTAGGTCTTCCTTGCATGCACACCTCACCTGCTTCTCTTACGCGTTCTTCTTTTCCTTGAGTTGTCCTTTCCTCGTTGAATGCTTCTCCTCCAAAAATAGCCTTTCTTCCTGACTCGACCTACATCCAACATGCCCCCAACACTGACATGTGGCTCATCCCATGTTACCTAAACCTTGTGTGCTTCTTCAACAACTCCTGCGAGAGTCTAAAACTTCTCTATGAGTTCCTTTGCTTATGTTTGAGCCTGTGCGGTATTTTCTCTGAGTGAATCCACTACTTGCGTTGTAACCTCCTTGCAAATCATCTCTATGTACTTTTCCTAAATTTGTTCCATGTTCTTATTTTCCTCTTCTTCCTACGCAATTACCTCCACTGCCCTCTCTTGGAGCGGTTCCATTTGAGCTTACCGATCCTTCTTCTGTGTCTATGTGGCTATGAGTTCTGCTTGAAACTTATTCATATCTTGTACTCCTTTGAGGTGCTCAGTGATCGACATTGTCTTCTGCCTCTGGTTGAGGTCCTGGATAGCTGTGCTTATCTTCTCCTCTTCCTGGTCCCACTGCTGGACCTATTGATCCTCCTCCAACTTTTTCCATAGTTTTGCTGCTTTATCAAACAAGTTAGCAACTACATGGACTTGTTGCTCCATCTCCTCCATTTTCCCTGCTGCTTCCTACTTCCTTTTCTCCTTTACCTCCAGGGGAACGGTAGGGATGAGATGTTCCCATAGGTTCTCAATCTCCTACCTGTATTGATCGATTGTCTACACAATCTGATCAATCTTATGCATTTTCGTGAGATCTGTTGTCTGTGTGCTCTTTGGAATGTTTTCATAGGCTACAACCAATCCCTTCTCGATCCTATCTATGCAATATTTATCATCTTTGGTCTCGAGATTAAACTGCTCAAGCACCAACTCAAATGTTTCTCTACTATCCTTCATTTACTATAGTTCTACTGCATCTGTGCGTGCGCGTGACTGTACCTCTTGCGCAATGCTGACTTGTAGTTTATATAATGACTTGGTTGGTATCCGCATCATTTCCAACTGTATTTGGAACATGTATTTCAATGGTGTATGGTCTACAATTTCATCCATGTGCAACATGCTAGGTGTAACATGAAAATTCGAGCTGGCATGTGCCATCGTCTGAATTGTATCCTACTCGCTTAGCACAACCTTGGCTCCTACCTGTGATTATGCGGGGAATAACTTTATTTCTCCTCCTAACCTCTGTGTTTCTCTGATCTACTCGAGGAGCTACCTCATGTATACCATATCCTCTTGAATTTTTTCCCTTTAGCACTGAGAATTTTCAAAATCCTCCATTGTTCGATCTTGGACCATTTGGGCCACAAAATCTGCATCACCCTCAGTGATTGTATATTCTGGTGGTGTTTTGTGCACCTTATTTTTCTTGCGCGCACCCCCGTTTTTGTGATTGGCCTCTTGATATGGCCTTGCTCCTGTTGAGTAACACTTGATGTGGTCCCCTTTGCTGTCTTAGTCTCTTTTTCCCATTTCTGCAACACCTAGGTGTTGTTCTTCTTCCCCTCTAGGGTATCTTTCTTGAGCACACCCCCTTTCTTCTACTGCGTTGGGTTTTGACTTGGATTTGGGTTCTTGGGCACCATTTTGTCTCCTTCAGGTGTCTTTTCTTACCCTGCATCAACCTCCTTATCCACGTACATATCTTGATTCATGGATGGAACCCTCCTGCCATCATCCCAATCCTTGATGGCCATTTCTACGTCTTCTTCCTTGACGCAGTACCGCAGTTGTAGCCATTCATTCTCAGGGTCCTTCCATTCTTGGATCCATATTGTATGCCTGGTCAAATTAAAGTTGGCTATGCCCTGATATTGTGCGACCACTTCTGGTGTAATCCACCAAGTGTTGGCAATGTTTTCTTGCAAGTCGTTGTAATATCCTGCGAACATGCCTGCATTCACACATTTTTCTTAGGGTATGAAGTGCTCCTAATTGATAGGTATCACGTTGCATGGAAATGAGTGTATCTCTCAGAAAAGCATGTATACTTCTAATCCTTCCATATGACCAAGGTGATGATGACGAGTAGCCAAGAATAGTGAAATTTTGTCCCTAGGTCTTGCGCGTCCTCGTAGTCGTCTAGGAATATATTTAACAAGTATGGGGCCCAACTAAGTACAACACCCTCCACACACTGTGCTGCTATTGGGATGACCCCAATAGGGACTTCCTCCTTGCGGCACTTTCTAAGTAACTTGCATGCCATGATTTTTGTGGCCATCCTTGTTGCTGCTTCACTAATGCGCTTAATTATGATTCTGCGTGACCCTCTTTATATACCATACGTATTCTTCATTTCCTCGACTAGTGCATTCTCCTTCATTTTGTCATCAAGGAACTGCGAGGGTGTCTCCCCCTGAGATGGTAGCCCTATAATATATGTAATGAGATCTACATATATCGAGACAGGCTCTTCGACCCATAGGTATCTTCTATGGGTAACTGCCATTAGCTTCTTGACAAAGTTAGTTATGTCCTGACCCCTTCCAAAGTGCGAGATCTCCAACAGGCCTAGAATCCTAGTTTTGGCTAGTCTGACTGTCCACTATTTTGGTTGGTTTATTGGTTCACCAAAGTGTCCTATACCCACAATATTCAAATAAAATTTCTTGTAAAACTCTAGAAACTTATCCGTGTCAATCACATCATGATTCGAGTGTTGTAATTTTTCCACGTGGCCTAACAGGTTACCCGCGACACACACCCCTTCCAGAATGCATGGTCATACTATGGCTATGGAAGCTTGCCTACGTGATGATATTGATACTGGCTTCTTTCCCTTCTACTGTGTTGGATGACTCGTGGTTCCAACCTCCATTGTTCTCTCTTATGCATACTCCTCTACCCGTCCGGTGACATCTTATATTATGCCCTCCTGTGGGTGATCTAACGCAACAATGTGTGACCTTTCTGGTGCGGCCATTTTGTTGGCATAGGGGCAGACCGAGGGTTCAACTCTAACAACACACCAACAAACCCTAACTACTGGCCCTTTTGGCAACACCTGCAAATAATATGAAGTCTCACCCGAAGTAGCAATAGGAGGGTTGCAGGACACAGGTGTCTACAACCAGAGGAAGTGCAAGATGATTCCAGAGTAACAACACAAGATAACCTAGAGACCCTTAACAATATTATGCTTACTTCATGAAGTTAGTTATATCTTCTTATCTTTAGTAAGGAAAGTAACAATGCAATCATAGTATAAAAGATAGCAAATAAAAAAACATCAATCACATAGAACAACAATATTTTACGTGGTTCACCCTCTCCCTAGGGATATTTCCATCGAATTGTGTTTATTGATAAAGTAGATGAAAACACACAGTTCTATCTGTGCACTCAGCTGCATATCCTTCTCTCTCTCCTCCTTATCTCCCAACCCTGCGCACCCAGCTGCAGAGTCGATATTCGCACCCAACTGAAGATCCAAAAATACAAGAATGATCTAATACATAATGCTTTTACATCCCTATCTCATCATCAAATCATTCCCCAATTCTTCTAGACCTGTATTTATCATTTCATGACTCTTAGAAATCCTATACCGAAGTCTGAGTACCAAAACCCTAGTTACCAAAATGCTAGGTCCACATAACCTGCGTTTCAGGGACTTCGCTTTGTTCCTCCTTCTTCTTCGCGTGGTGATCCAAAGAACCCATTAGTGTCTTCTTCCGCTTGATGACTTGTCCACGATCTATCCTATTTACTGCATTGTATTCCTTGATCCTGTAATATACTAGATATAAAAAATATGTAGAACATAAATAAAATGCTAGAAATGGCAGAATAACAATAATATAACTAGAACAATCACCACAATAGCACTAAAATGATTTAAGAATAACAACAGAAATAACACTTTGATTCTGAAAGCAATGTTCACGGGCCTCTTCGAGGGGGAAACCTCTAGTCGAGCATAGATCTATTACAATAATATCCAAGCTAGGGTTCTCATACCCTCGACTCCTATTTATACTAAATGTGTCGATCAAATGAAGAATCTAAAGGAAGATCCTTCTAGAAGCGAAATCTTCTATTAGGTCTTCTTACATTCAAATTATTCTATTTTATTGCAAGGCCATATTAATATTGACCTTTATTACATCCGAATATATTGTTCTACCTATGTGTGGGTTAGGACCCTAACATGTCCGCCCCCTTAAAAACAACCTTGTCCTAAAGGCTTGAGATGTGGAAATTGTTGCAGAATGGTAGCTGGTTCCCAAGTGGCATCTGTTGGAGTTGTATCTTTCCACTGGACTAACACTTCCTTGATGGTTCTCTGACACAGGCGACGCTCACACTGGTCCAAAACTACTTGTGGCTATATGCAAATGGATCCTTCTTCGGCTAACTTGGAAAGGTTGGTTTGAATTTGGCACTTAGTTCCAATCACCTTCTTTAAGCATGAAACATGAAAAACGGGATGTAGCTTCGAATGACTGGGCAAAGCTAACTGATAGGCTACCTATCCCACATGCTTGAGAACAATATAAGGACCATAAAATTTGGGCTCTAGCTTCTGACAATGCTTGGCCTTGAGGGAATTTTTCTTGTAAGGTTGAATTCGAAGAAACACCTGATCCCCTTCTGCAAATTGGCGTTCAGAGTGACCTTGATATTCTTGTTGCTTGATGTGATTCTGTGCCATGACCAAATTCTCTTTGAGGGTATGGAGAATAGCCTCTCGAACTGTAAGTGTTTGATCAACCGCCTGGACCTTCGAGACACCAGGTAAGTATGAGATAATTGAAGGTGGATTCTGTCCATATACCACTTCAAAATGAGTCATGTGTGTAGTTGTATGGTATGAAGTGTTGTACCACCATTCAACTAGGGGTAACCATTGAGACCACCGATTTTTCTTTTCTGAGGCAAAACACCTCAAATATGTTTCCAAACACTTGTTGACAACTTCTGTTTGACCATTAGTCTGGGGATGATAAGCTGTGCTGAGGTGCAATTGGGTGCCTTGTAGCTTGAAAATTTCTTGCCAAAAATTGCCTGTGAAAGTTGGGTCATGATAAAAAACAATAGAGTGCGGCATGCCATGAAGCTTGAAGACCTGATCCATGAAAATTTGAGCCACTGTGGATGTTGTAAACGGGTGTTGAAGAGTGCAAAAATGTGCATACTTGGAAAGGTGATCAACAACCACCATGATGACTGATTTATTTCCCGATTTGGGTAAGCCTGTAATAAAATCCATAGAGATATCCCTCCAAATAGCAGGTGGAATCAGAAGTGGTTGTAGTGTCCCTAGAGATTTGACTATTTCTCCCTTGTTGCGTTGACACACATCACATTCAACAACAAGATTACGAATGTCATGTTTCATACCATCCCAGAAAAAAGAACGTTTGACCCTGTCATAAGTTTTGGTGAACCCGGAGTGCCCTGCTATGGGTGTAGCATGAAGCTCAGAAAATACCGTGGATTTAAGTTTTGTTTGTTTACTTAAATAAAACAACCTTTGTATCGAAGCTCATCATGGATCCAAGAGTACCCTGGGGAAGTTGGAGCATTAGACTGCAATTGTTGGATCAGATGTGGACTTTTGGGATCTTGTGGCCATTCCTAGCGAACGACTTGGAGCCAATATGGTACAATGAAGGAAAGAGAAAAAAAGGATCCTTCATCTTCATATTTTCAGGAAAGTGCATCCACAACCACATTGTCTTTTCCTTTCTTGTAAATGATCTCATCATCATATCCAAAGAGATTAGTCACCCATTTTTGTTGCTCCAGGGAGGAAATGCATTGTTTCAGAAAATACTTGAGGCTTTGATGGTTTGTCTTAATTTGGAAGTGTTGCCTAAATAGATAAGGGTGCCACAGATAAAAAACATGCAGGATAGCCAACATTTCCTTTTCATAGATTGATTTTCCCATATTTCTTTCAGATAGTTGCTTGCTGGTAAAGGTCAAAGGCCGACCCTCTTGTATAAGTACAACACCAATTCATTTCCCTGAAGCATCACATTCCAAGACAAAGGTCTTTGTGAAATTAGGAAGGGCCAAGACTGGAGTGGTGCACATGACCATCTTCAAGTTTTGAAAAGCTTGAGCAGTGGCTAGAGTCCAAGTGAAAGAGTTATTTTTTAGGAGAGCAGTAAGAGGTGCTACAATCTTTCCATAATTCTTAACAAACTTGCGATAATAACCTGTTAAGTCCATAAATCCACACAATATTTTGAGAGTCTTTGGGTGAGGCTAGTCTTTCATAGCTTCAATATTTTTAGGATCCACCCTGATGCCATCCTTGCCAACCAGATGACCCAAGTACTCTACTTCCGAGGCGCCAAAATCACATTTAGACTGTTTCAGGAAACGTTGGTGCTGAGAGAGTAGATGGATAACTCGATCCACTTGAGCAAGATGGTATGTCCAGGTTTTTCTATAGATGAGGATATCATCAAAGAAAACTAATAAAAAATGATGGAGAAAATGACAGAAGACATGATTCATGAGGCTTTGGAAGGTAGAGGGGGCATTACACAAGCCAAAGGGCATGACCAAAAACCCATAATGGCCCTCATGAGTTCTAAAGGAAGTCTTGGGAATGTTTTCCTCTTTCATACGTATATGGTGGTAGCTCGAACAAAGATCAAGTTTAGTAAAGAATTGGGTGCCACTTAATTCATCCAAGAGGTCATCAATGGCAGGAATGGGAAATTTGTCTTTAATGGTAAGTTTGTTGAGGGAATGAAAGTTAGGACACATTCGCCAAGAACCTTCTTTCTTCATGACCATGACCATAGGAGAAGAGTAGGGGCTTGTACTAGGGAGGATAACACCTGCATTAAGGAGTTTCTGGACCATTTTCTCAATTTAATGTTTTTGGGAAAAGGGGTGACGGTACAGATGAATATTGGGTGGAAGGATTCCAGGTACAAGGAGAATGGAATGATCATGAACACCACGGGAAGGAGGGAGTCCCTGGAGAGTGGAAAATACCACTTGATGTTTAGAAAGGATGGCTTGGAGGTCGTGTGGCACCGAGGGTGTCTCTATCGCTTGTATGGCATGGAGTTGGTCAATAACACCAGAATTACCTTTTTTGAGCAGCTTTTCCATGTGATGGGAACTAATGATCTTAGGTGAACCGACGGTGATGCCTTGGAACTTATATTGGTGGCCCTCCTGGTTGAATTGCATGGTTAATTCCTTAAAATCCATGAGAATGGGACCCAAATTCCTTAGCCAGTCTGCACCCAACACAATGTCACAACCACCCATGTCGATAGCAAACATATGATATTTTAGGTGGTAGTTACCAATTTGGAGATGCACATTTTCACAACGCCCTCCACATTTCATGGAGCCACCATTGACAATCATGATTTGGAAATTATTGACGACATGGATGTAGAAATGAGTTTCTTGGGAAATGCAGCGATGGATAAAATTATGGGTGCTTCCACTATCAACCAGAATCATGACCTTCCGATGCTTTATGTAACCAATTAGCTTGAGGGTTTGGGGAGTGGAGAAGCCAGTGAGAGCATTGAGGGAAATGGCCAGTTCTACTTCGGGAGGGTCTGAGGGAGGGGTTATGTCATGGCTTTCAGGTGACTCAGACACAAGGGGAGTTTCAACATCCTCTTCCCAAATATCCTCAGATATGGCCATAAAAATCTTTTGTTCCTTACACTTGTGGCCCGGGAAATATTTGTCAATCATAATTATAACAAAGGCCTTTGAGTTGGCATTCATCCATTTCAACCCTGGCCAATTTTTGGATCTTTAGTGGAGTGGAGGGAGTAGTGGGATTTATTGGTTTAGTGCAAGGGATAAAGGAGGGTTTCTGGTTTTGAGAAGATACAACCTGTTGTTCTTATTTAGCTATTTTATTAGCCTCCACCCAACTCTAAGGCCGAGCCATGCGGACATGGGCCTGAATCTCATCCTTGAGGCCATTGATAAAACACTCTCAGAAAAAGGCATCAGACATGCCCTCTGTCTGAAAATCTAGGTGCTCAAAGGTAGCTATAAAGTCTTCCATTGTTCCTAATTGTTTCAACTTTGTTAAACGACCCAAATGGTTGGTGTCAGTGTCAAAGCATTCATAAAGCTCTGCCACAAAGTGTGTCCAAGCAATATACCCTTGACAAGAAGTTTTTCTCCATTGCCACCATTGCCAACGTTCTTGATCTAGATGGAGAACACCATATCGATGTTTGGCCAAGTCATCTGTAATGTCGTATAAAGAGAAATAATGTTCCACTTGGGTTACCCAACCAGTGGGGTCTGAGCCATCAAATTTGGTCATATCCACCTGCAGAAGGCGTAGATCACGTTGAAAGTGATGGTGCTGAAAGTTATGGGAATGGGAGGAATGTTCAACTTCAGTATGTGGAGGTGAGTCAGAGGAAGGGTTATCTATAGGGATATGAAACTTGGTGCAAAGTGTCCAAAAGATAGATTCAAGCTGGGTGGTCAGGTCTTGTTTGATTTCCTCCATTGAGGACTGCATGGTTGTATTGATGGAGGCAACATTAGCATTGAGTTGTTTCACTTCTTGTTGGGTCTTGGTGAGACTAGATTGCAAGGTATTGAAGCGAGCTTCCAAGTCTTGGCTATGGGTATGGGCCATGAGGACGAGGGAACCGAAAAGGGGTGGGTGGGGTAAAAACTTTTGCCGAAAAATGATATGTATTAATGTGATAAGGGCGAAGAGATGAATCCAATGGAATAGGTATCAAATAATGGTGAAAAACTTTCTAGACTTTTTTTTTTTTTTTTAACACCTGTGGAGTTATACTCCAGTCTGAAGAATACTGCAGTGATGAAATACCCAGATGCTTAACCAGGAAGAAATGTGTAGGGCTTTGGCAACCTGAACACAGTTGCGCGACAATAGATCTTGTCTGTTTTAATTTGTTTATGTTTCTATCCCTAAGGGTTAGGTATTCAAGGGTTCTACAGACAAGGGTTTTCCCTATGTTATAGCCCTTTGATATACGTGTGGGGTCCAATAGTAGTACTTGACCCAATATCTCAGGGAACTAACTAAAGAGGCTAGACCGTGCCCTTAGCCATACTACTCAACTACCCAGGTACTAGAGAGTATCTTCCCGAGTGTTGTTCTCTATGGCACTTTAGTAGTCAAGCGAACGATCGGTTTATCTAAAGAGGGCTTTAGGTAATCTAGGCCGATCTGTACACAGGTGATGTCTGATGCGTTACCACTCGAAGGGGTACCAACAGGGGTTACAAGGGTGGCCAATTAATGTGCGCTTAAGTACCACTTGTATTTCTTGTGTGTATGAATCCCTCAACCATGGGTTTATGCACGTAACAATAGATCTCTGTGGCTTAAATATGTCAGAATACGTCTCTACCTTGAAAAAAAATTTACCCACAATTTTTGCCAAGGAAAGTGCTCTGATACCACTTGTAATATACTAG
Source organism: Picea sitchensis (assembly GCA_010110895.2). Classification (NCBI taxonomy): domain Eukaryota; kingdom Viridiplantae; phylum Streptophyta; class Pinopsida; order Pinales; family Pinaceae; genus Picea; species Picea sitchensis. Next base: position 57,528 of record SNQJ01S0071591.1, on the reverse strand, counting down.
ATATAAAAAGTATGCATAAAATAAAATAAAATGTTAGAAATGGCAGAATAACAACAATATAACCAGAACAATCACCAAAATAGCACTGAAATGATACAAGAACAACAACAAAAATAACACTTTGATTCTGAAAGTAATGTTCATGGGCCTCTTCGAGGGGGCAACCTCTATGTTGGGTATGTGTTATATTCTTTGCATGTGTATGTGTGGGTGCATCAGATATGAAAACTCTGTATGATGATCTCTCGTAGTAGTGCTCTGTTTGT